>CM056379.1:117113931-117242265 GCA_029718625.1 Synaphobranchus kaupii | reverse complement strand
AGTCTATATGTCATACACAGTAGAACCTGTTGAACTGTAAACAAAACAAATGTTAAATTTAGAGGCAGAGGAAGTGCTTGTTAAAATGATTCTGCAGGAAACATAATGAATATTAACTCATAGTACAGATTATGGTTCAGATTATTTTCAGTAGTAATAAAGACAACTCACTTTATGCTTTTTTAAGTGTTGCACTGTATCTAAAAACGTATAAAAAAAACAATAAAAGCTGTTTTGAGATGACCATGCACTATAATTGTACTGCTATATACAATGTATTTAAAAACAACAGCACCATTGTGAAATCCTTTATTGTGTAAAATAAACATTTTTCAGTGAAATGTTTATATGCATATGCTTGTTCTATTTTATATTGAGAGGATAAGGTGAGCTTCTCCAGCAGGGATTCTGATCTCTTCTGCTGACTGACATTCACAGTCAAAATATGGAAGGCCCACCAATAATCAGTCCTGGGCAGAGAAGGAATATCCACAAGACTGAAAATGTCTCTTTGAGGCTAAAATATGGATTCATGCTGGTGAAAGCTGGTCAAATATCTAACTAGCACAAAAGGGAGACACACCTCATCATCAATCGTCATTTCCCTTCACTGGTTCCAAATTTTAGCCACACAGCAAAAAAAATGTAACACCCTAGGGTGTTTATATGAGACTGTGTTCTCATATAAACACCCTGGGCGTTAAATGTACACCAGCAGTGTTAGATTTACACCGACATTTTGGCTGTGCCGGGTTGATTTGAAATTACTTATGCAATATCACATGAGAGGTGCTGATATACTGTATATCAGCATGACTGTGACTTGGTTGTAGGCACAAGTGCTGAAGATAATCACAGCCGTGTTAATATACAGTATAAGAGCACTACCTCAGGTGTTATATTGCTTTTATACAACAGTTCTTGCCTATAAAACATTTTTGGGCACCAAAACTGAGGAGTTTATGACAACAAAATATCAGGGCAGCAACTTCCATGTCTTAATCCAAAATACATCCACCTCTTCTGTCTATATAACTATCAAATGTTTCCTGCTCTTTGGCTCCACTCTGTGGCATATTGCAGATACTGCATCCAGCAAGGAAAGTCCAGCTGATTGAAATTTTTTTCTCAAGACCACAGAACTCAACTATGCCAGCTGTGCCTAGTGATGGGGGTGGTTTCATGAAATGAAAAATGGCTGGAGCTATCAGAGCTACCATATGGTATCAGCAATTCTGCTGAATCTGATGACATCACTGCTGCCTTTGAGAGGGGGATGAAGTTCAAATAATGACAAATACTCAGGAGTGGAAACATAAAACAACCACTGATATACAGAAATCATTTTATGACAGCAAAAGATTGCAATGACTGATTTATACTGTTTTTTTTTTTTATTTAGCACGTAAGAAACCCCAGGTGTTACATATCCTCAGCATGTTTTCAGCCTCAACTTAATGTTCATGGAGAATCTTCATTTTAGAATAATAGTGTAATGATATTGACAGAATTAGCAATAAAGACACATTCAAGATAACAGCCACCCACTGGGTGGACAGTTTAAGATGGCACGGTATAATCAGATTCTGTGTACAATAAAAATAATTTAAATTGTGCACATTAAAAGGAATTCAATCTAACTCTGTGTTTCTGTTGTTATTTATTAGATTTGAATGGTCTTACTTACTATTCATGAGTCACTTTGTTGTATGGTTATTGCAATGGTATTACCCAGAAATTAATTTTACTTGCTTTGCTGAAAGAGCATGACTGACAAAATTTCAAACACTTGTAAAACCAATAAAATTAAAATTGTTTCCGTAAATTAGCATAACCAGGAGACAGTCTATTTGTCAGTGTACCGTACATGACAGATAACCTGTGTCTCTCTCTGCATACAGTGGACTGTAAATCCTGTAAGTACAATGGGGACCTATTGTACCTTCAATCTAAATTTCTGGCAGCAGAGTGATGGTTTGAGGCTCGTTTGATTCCTCAGACTTGATGACTTATAGCCATTTAGCCAACCATGTGTTCCATACTGTTACAGCATAATTTCCATCTTAATGTAAACAATTTACACCCCCCATTCCCATATAGATCGATTCAAATGCATAGAGGTTATAGTATCACTTGTAAGGGTACCTGAACATAAGATATTGAAGAGTCTTTTCATGTTGTTGGTTTTTGGGTCACAGACAATAGGAAGTCATGGCACGCAAAGGTTATAACCAAATATTAATAATGATGACTTAATTTAAGATTATTATGTTCATTTGTCCAATTACTTTTTGTCCCCTAAAATGCTATGTATGAAAAGGGCTACAATTGCTACACTGTAAATTAAAACTGAAAGTCTGCACTTTTACCTCATTGTCACTGTTCCATTTCAAATCCAATGTGCTGGAGTACAGAGCCAAAACAACAAAAATTGTGTCACTGTCCAAATACTTATGGACTGCACTTCAGACTGAAGACAAGTAAACGTGCTTCAAGACCATTTTTGAACCATATTTTATATTAAATATGTGTGCACAAGACTAGTAAATAGTTCCACCAGAAAGACAAAAATACTTTTTTGCAACACTTAATATCTTTTAGCCATTTGGGCCATTGTGGAAATATTTCTATATACTGTACCTGTATATTTCCAATTCCATTGCATTCAAAACCTAACAAATGTTTAGTTAAATATTAAAATATGTATTTAAAATAATGTAATTCATACTTCTTTCGAAATTTTAAATACCAAATAATGTTTGCAAAAATAACTGCTGAGCCATTGTATTTCTGTAGCCATTATGCCAATTTCCCGCTTCCTTTCCTCCCTGAGTTTACCTTCATGGTTTTATGAAAGGGATCACGTGGCTAATAAGGCGGGTTTGCCGGAGTGGGATTATCTGTCCTATTATAGTCCATTTTTAAAAGGACACCTTACGAAATAATTGCGCATGAATAGCCACAATCTTTAAAACGCAACAGTTGGGTTTCAATTAAATGTCATTAGATATTAGATTGAAAACGGAATTACAGATCAAATTTTTTTAGTAAAATAAACGGTAGCGTATACCATTTCCTGCATTTCTACACAACCGCACACAGGTCATTTTCTAAAATGAAATGTTTCATTCATGAACAATATTTATTTTTTTCTCAAAGCCCTGGGAGAGATTTGAGATGCTATGGTAGGCTAAACAGTACTTTAGTGGATGATATCATTTTTATTACCTTTTAAGCCCACTTCCTATACTGTATACATGCAACTAGCCTACTTGTACTTGAAACGTACAGGCAGTTTTGTATACTTCCAGGTAGGAGACGAGTGGAGCGAGGGAGATGAGGAGTGAAGAATATTGGGACGCACCCCCGGATTTGGCTTTTGGGGGGATAGGCGGAGGATTTGCTCATGCCTAAAACCGACCCCGTTTTAAAAGTTTATTTTGCATTGTGAAGAGCTTAGTGTCATCTTGATTTTATAGGGTCGCAAGCATGTTCTTAAAAATCTCAGTTTCAGGTTTCAGTTTACCTGGGGTGGTAAAGCTGCGGATAAGCTGTTGACATAATGTAGTTCTAAATAGGGGACGTATATCAAAATTAATATTAAATGTAGCCTACACCACATAGGCAACTATGTTTCACAATTGCATTTCTACACACATCAATAGCCTACACACCAGAAAATTGCAGAACACCACACACACACAGCATTTCGTCCCGTTATCGGTGGCGTATAGAATAGCTCTGGCACTACGGAGAAACGAAACTAAATTCTAGAAAAGTAAATGACTATTCAGCTGCATATAGCCCACATTGGCATAATTCCACTGGTATATTGCAGATCTACGCTTAAGGTCCCTCACTGACAGGTACTTTAAATCTGGCCAACTGAAAATACGTGGTTCTAAGGTATAATTTCTTGTTTCGTGATAACGAAAAATGACGTGAGTTTCGTTTTTGTCTAAATTAAATCCTCTGGAGTGTCTGTCGTGGAGGCGCGTACGTTTAAACAATGCATCATCTGGAACAAACATTTGGGAGGAGACCTGTGGCTCTATAAAAACGTTATGGACTAGCACAATTGTAATAGGGGAGGCTGACTTTTTACCTGTTTTCAAGACCCGTGTGAAGGTGTTTCTTATGACGTAAGTAAGCGCAGGTTTTATATATATATAAGTCCTTCTAAAAGTCTGAATTAATAGTTCTGAGTTTATGATGAAATATTACTATATTATAGTATTCTATTAATATAGCAAATAGACTATTAATATAGTATTGACATGTACAATAAGAAAGAGCAAACGTGCATTTTAAGCCAACAACATATCTCTTAGTATGGATGATTTAAATGATTTTTAGTTGAACTAAAACACTTTTATAAAAACATCTAAAACTAGCCCGGACTGTCTCTTATAGTTCAAAAAGCAACAATGTTATTGTTTTAAATAGAATTAACTTCATCCTGTTGTGTTTCTTGTTTGTTGCAGTTCACTTCAAGATATGTTGTTTGCCAAACTGCATCAGCTTGAGTGCCACTTTACTTGGGGTTTGAATGAAGCTGACTTAAAGGATCTACAGATCAGGCTTAAAAACAATATTGACTTGGGAGAAGACAGGAACATCGGATGGTCATACAGTAATCAGGCTTTCACAAAGTACATGCAGGGTCACCTTGAGGAAGCACGGGATGACTTGGCAAAGGCTGAACAGCACATCAGGGAACAGCATTGTGACAACTGTGAGAAGCAGCTGATTGTTACCTATGGAAATTTTGCATGGGTGTATTATCACATGGGCGAGCATGTGCAATCCCAGACCTACCTGGACAAGCTGGAGAAGATTAAGAAGAAGTTTCCTACAGAATCTCGTTCTGCCCTCCATCCTGAAATCTATGGGGAGAAAGGAAGGGCATTCCTGAAATTCTCTCGCCAATACTATGAGAAAGCAAAATAGTGCTTTGAGAAGGCTCTGGAGTTGCAGCCAGAAGAGATTGAGTGGAATGATGGCTATGCTGTTGCTCTGTATCGCACTGAGTCTGATCTGACAAGCTTGGAAGAATCCCCAGCGAGCAAGCAGTTGAGACGGGTCTTAGAGCTTGATCCAAACAATGCGTACATGATGGTTCTGCTGGGCCTGAAACATGCTGACTACAAAAAGTATCAGAAAGCAGAGGAGCTGATAGAAAGGGCCGTGGAGTTGGAGCCCGACAAACCCAACGTGATACAATATTTGGCAAAGTACTATCGGAAAAAAGGAGAAGTTGAAGTGTCCTTATCTCTTCTGAAAAGACTGCTGGAAAAAATACCAGATTCACCCTTTGTGCACCATCAACTTGCCCTGGTCTACAATGATAAAAAAATCAATTCAGGCCAGAATGGAGGAGAAGAGGCTGAAGCTCTGCTCAGGCTGCGTATCCAACACCTGGAGAAGGCCATCTCAATTAAACCCTCCTTTGTGTATGCCATGTTAGATTTAGCAGCTTGCTACGCAGAGGAGAAGAACTTCCGGAAAGCAGAGGAGATGTTTCAAGAAACATTCAAAGTTGCTACCGCTAAGAACGACAACCTGCAAGTAGTAAACCTCCGTTATGCAGATTTCCAGCACTACCACAATAAATCAGAGCCCTTGGCTATCAAGCACTACAAGGAAGGGCTCGCACTGCAGAAGAATACAGCAGAGGGGAAAAAGTGTGCAAAGAAACTCACAATCATTGCAAATAAACACATTTCCAGAAACCCCCACGATGGCAAAGCTTTTGGGATTCTGGGCTATGTTCACAAAATAACAGGTGAAAAACCTCAAGCCATTGAGTGCTATGAGAAGGCCATTCTGTATGACCCTGGCAATGAGCAGTACCTCACTGCACTCTGTAATCTCCGCTTGTCTCTGCAATGATCACAGTATCAAAAGTTTTAAATGCAAAACCTTTCAATTGAGCATAACTGGAAAAAAAAAAATGTTTAATGTTGTTTGGTTGAATGTTTGCATTACATTTTTTCCTCACTGACTGCACTTTCAATGCATGAAAGATGCTGCCTTATTATTGTTATTATTATTGTTGATGTTGTAGTTGTTGTTATTATTATGTACTGAATGTCAACATTGGTTGTGTTATTAGTTTTGCACATGATAAAAGTATTGGTAAATCAGGCCCTAGATGTTGGATGCAGTATGAGAAAACAAACATTTTGTGCCGATATTATTTATGCATATTGCACTGTTTATTCTTATTGGCTGTGACTAGTTTTTATTGATTTAATGTTGCTTGCTGTTGCTTTTCCTATTATGTAATCAATAATAAACACCTATATTAATTAAAACACCACCTTGTCTGATGTATTTCTTTACACCTTGCACTATGTTAACATTCATGCATGGAGTAGAGTCCACTATAATGGACAGACTTTTCAAAGTCTATTTTTACTCATAGTCAAAAACATTTGTGATCTCCAAACGAAATAAGAGCAAATTTCTTGGCCCTTTGGCTACATGTTCATATGCTCCACTGGCTTTTCTAATTTTGATACATTGAAGGTCAAAATGGCAGGTGGTGGTGGAAACATACCAAGTACCTGTGGTATAGCTGTGAATACCTACTATAGAGAACAGAGCAGGGGGGTGGTTGAGGTTGCTATCGCAGACCGGGGGGCCTTCTGATTGGTATCGTGAGGGGGGCTGAGCGGAGGCGGGAATTGACATCTCGGAACGTTTGGGTGGGGGTTCCACCTTAATCTCCACTCATGGCTGTACATGACCACTATGGATGCACAAACAAGTAGTTCCATCTCTCCCTATCCCACTCCCTCTCTCTCTCCTTCCCTCTCCCTCTCTCTCCCTCTCCCTCTCCCTCACTCTTCCTCTCCGCCCCACTCTCTCCCTCTCTCTTCCTCTCCATCCCTCTCCCTCCTTCTCTCTTCCTCTCCGCCCCTCTCCCCCCCTCTCTCTTCCTCTCCCTCTCCCTCTCTCTTCCTCTCCGCCCCTCTCTCTCACAAATGTTTTCACAGGATGTCAGTATTATCGACCATTATCGTTGTTTTTACTGTATTTCTACTTTTTCAACATAAAGTAGCCTATGTCTGTTGCTTTCTGAATATAACGCAATAATAACACAATCACAATAAATATATTTTTACTGACGAAATTTGTGGCGAATAACTCTGTAAAAAACACATTTTTATTGTATTCCAATTACAAATTCACATAATAATTTTTCATACCTTCAAGGCATTTCTTCAAAATACAGAAAATTGAAAATACAAATTTTCAATGTTCCTTCGCATGTCCTTACAAGTAATAAAAATATGTTTTGTAATAATTAATGTATGAAAGATATATATATATATATATATATATATATATATATATATATATATACTGTATATTTAAATCTCAATAACTGCTGTCTTGTGATGACATAAGGAGACTTTTAATGGAGTGTCTCAAGGGAGTCCGTAACTCTATTTAAAATCACCAACATAATTTACAAGGATACATTTAACACATTTAATGCAAAGGCACATAATTCGTCTATTAAAGAATCTACCACAAGTGAATAAAACCATAAAAAGTATAATTTTGAGATATCAAGACTTACACTTATCCTATTCATATTCACCAAATGAACAATTTGTGTTCAGTGAAGTGTCCTTCACCGTTTAATGTAAACCAAAGCGAAAAACCGTTTCCATTCATTCTAAAAAATAACTTACATTCCATGTAATATTCTGATGTTCACTGCTTTGAACGAGAAGGGGAATTGGAAACAAAGATTAAGTTTTGGTATCGTTTCTTACACAAAACCTCTTCTTGATAAACGAAAGCTGAAGGAGCTGGAGCGTCCCTTCACGAGGGATATAAGCAAAGCTGACACTTATTACCTGGATAACATTTCAGAGTAGCTTACATTTACATTCATATTGTAGGAATTTAGCTCAAGCTCTTATACAGAGAAATTTACAATTAGCCTATAAGCCCCTGGACTGTGTGAAGTTCTGCCCCCGCAGATACCATGCTACACATCTCAACACTTTATCTTGTTTGAGCTGCATGAAGGTAAACAAGGAGGGTGCCCTTGAGTTCCTCATTAAGGCTGAGGCCAGACAGGCAGGTCCCAACAGCATGTTTGGTTTCCATGGGTCTACTACCATGCTGGCTATCTGGGAGATGTGGAGCCGTACCTTGGTAAACTGGATACTGACATGACAACGGTTTTAACACAACAAACTTGTAAATCCAATAAAAACTAAAATTGAGGCAATAGTTTCTTTGACAGAACTGGACATGACACACTACCTCTGCCTCTGTGATTCCTGTGGATTGTATATCCTCTACAGTACAGCTACTATACGTACAGTCTCAGTTTAAACGAAAACTACACACCCAATCCATGTCATTGGCAATGTGCTTTATTTTGACATGCACTATTTTCACATCACATTAATTGCATCAGTTTTTCATGTGCCGTATGGTGCTTCTTGTGAGGGTTGTGTTGTAATACAGTATCAGCCAGACATGCAGGAGTGAATTCAACTATTTTTCAGAATGCCACTTTATGAAACACAAGGCCTAAATAACATTAGTGTAAATACATGAAAAATTAAAAATATAAATGCCATGAATGACTTAAAATGATAAAAACATGTAAGGACCGAAGACCTGGTAAGTAAGAGATGAAGACTAGAAGTGCCATGTAGTGTTTTTATCCTGGTAAGTAAGAGATGAAGGCTAGAAGTGCCATGTAGTGTTTTTATCTCAAAGTGTATCTCAGCACATTCCCTTCCTAGGTGAGCCACTAACACCAAGTATCAATTAATTTGTGAATCAATAATGAATTTTTATGCTTGGGAGCCTCTGGGCAGCACTGTTCCGAACATGAGTCAACCTCTGTGCTGTTGCCTAGGAAACGGCAACGGGTTCAGAGTGCACTCGTATGCCACTGATACTGCCACACCCAAACACTGTGGCTCTATAAGGAGCACTGTGGATTAAGGCATTATCATTATCAGTTATAGGCTGAAGATTGAATTGGTCGCAAAACCCATCTAAAGGTGTCTGTAATGGCGTAAGTACTCAATAATTATTTAATATTTTATGTTATATTTTATTGAGTATTGTTTGTATTGTATTATTTGACATCTTTGTTAAGCTATGTATTAAAAGGTCTCAAAAGGTCAAGAATTTTCATTTAATTTCTATTTCTTTTCAATCATTGTTTTCCACCAAATACAATTGACTTGATCATAAATTTCCTTGTTTGTTGCAGTTCAATTCAAGATATGTTGCTTGCCAAACTGCATCAGCTTGAGTGCCACTTCACCTGGGGTTTGAATGAAGCTGACTTAAATGATCTACAAATCAGACTTAAAGACAGCATTGACTTGGCAGAGGGAGAGGAGAGGAACATCGGATGGTTATACAGTAATCAGGCTTTCACAAAGTACATGCAGGGTCACCTTGAGCAAGCACGGGATGACTTGGCAAAGGCTGAACAGCACATCAGGGAACAGCAAGGTGACAACTGTGAGAAGCACCTGATTGTTACCTATGGCAATTTTTCATGGGTGTATTATCACATGGGCGAGCATGTGCAATCCCAGACCTACCTGGACAAGCTGGAGGAGATTAAGCAGAAGTTTCCTACAGAATTCCCTTCTGCCCTCCATCCTGAAATCTATGGGGAGAAAGGCAGGGCATTCCTGAAATTCTTTCGCCAATACTATGAGAAAGCGAAAGAGTGCTTTGAGAAGGCTCTGGAGTTGGAGCCAGAAGTGATCGAGTGGAATGATGGCTATGCTGTTACTCTGTTTCGCACTGAGTCCGATCTCACAAGCTTTGAAGAGTCCCCAGCGAGCAAGCAGTTGAGACGGGTCTTAGAGCTTGATCCAAACAATGCTCACATGATGGTTCTGCTGGGCCTGAAACATGCCGACTATGGAAAGCATGAGAAAGCAGAGGAGCTGATGGAAAGGGCCATGGAGTTGGAACCCAACAAACCCTACGTGACACAGTATGTGGCAAAGTACTATCGGCACAACGGAAAAGTTGATGAGTCAATATCTCTTCTGAAAAGAGCGCTGGAAAGGACTCCTGATTCAGCCTTTTTGCACCATCAACTTGGACTCAGCTATGATAAGAAAACTGCAAACAACAGAGAAGAGGCGGATAATCTGTTCAGGCTGAGCATCCAACACCTGGAGCAAGCGATCTCTCTGAAACCCTCCTTCATTGCTGCCATGGTGAAATTAGCAGAAATCTATGCAAAAGGACAAGACAACAGGAAAGCAGAAGAGATGTTTAAGAGAGCATTTGAAATTGCTACTGCTAAAAAGGAGCACCTGCAGATGGTCACCGTCTTTTACGCAAATTTCCAGCTCTACAACAACAGATCAGCACCACTGGCTGTGAAGCACTACAAGGAAGGACTCAGATTACAGAGAGATACAGCAGACTGGAAAATGTGTGCAAGAAAACTTAAAAATATTGCAAATAGAAAAATCTCCAGAAACCCCCATGATGGTGAAGCCTTTGGGATTCTGGGTTATGTTAATGAAATGAGAGGTGACAAACGCCAAGCCATTGAGTGCTATGAGAAGGCTATTCTGTATGACCCTGGCAATGAGGAGTACCTCACTGCTCTGTGTGATCTCCGCTTGTCTCTGAAATGATATCAAAACTGAAATGCAAAATCTTTCAGTGAAGCATTTAAGAGTTTTAACTTTGGTTGAAATGCAGTCTATATGTCATACACAGTAGAACCTGTTGAACTGTAAACAAAACAAATGTTAAATTGTGCTTGTTAAAATTATTCTGCAGGAAACATAATGAATATTAACTCATAGTACAGATTATGGTTCAGATTATTTTCAGTAGTAATAAATACAACAATGTAATAAATACAACTCACTTTATGCTTTTTTAAGTGTTGCACTGTATCTAAAAACGTATAAACTGTTAAAAAAAACAATAAAAGCTATTTTGAGATGACCATGCACTATAATTGTACTGCTATATACAATGTATTTAAAAACAACAGTACCATTGTGAAATCCTTTATTGTGTAAAATAAACATTTTTCAGTGAAATGTTTATATGCATATGCTTGTTCTATTTTATATTGAGAGGATAAGGTGAGCTTCTCCAGCAGGGATTCTGATCTCTTCTGCTGACTGACATTCAGTGTCAAAATATGGAAGACCCACCAATAATCAGTCCTGGGCAGAGAAGGAATATCCACAAGACTGAAAATGTCTCTGAGGCTAAAATATGGATTCATGCTGGTGAAAGCTGGTCAAATATCAAACTAGCACAAAAGGGAGACACACCTCATCATCAATCATTTCCCTTCACTGGTTACCAATTTTAGCCACACAGCAAAAAAATTTAACACACCCTAGGGTGCTTATATGAGACCGTGTTCTCATATAAACACCCTGGGCGTTAAATGTACACCAGCAGTCTCAGATTTACACCGACATTTTGGCTGTGCCGGGTTGATTTGAAAATACTTACGCAATATCACATGAGAGGGAGTGCTGTTATACTGTATATCAGCATGGCTGAGACTTGGTTGTAGGCACAAGGCCCCAGGCCAAGTGCTGAAGATAATCACAGCCGTGCTGATACAGTATAAGAGCACTACCTCACGTGTTATATTGCTTTTATACAACAGTTCTTGCCTATAAAACATTTTTGGGCACCAAAACTGAGGAGTTTATCGCAACAAAATATCAGGGCAGCAACTTCCATGTCTTAATCCAAAATACATACACCTCTTCTGTCTATATAACTATCAAATGTTTCCTGCTCTTTGGCTCCACTCTGGCACATTGCAGCTACTGCATCCAGCAGGGAAAGTCCAGCTGATTGAAATTTTTCTCAAGACCACAGACCTCAACTATGCCAGCTGTGCCTAGTGATGGGGGTCATGTTTCATGAAATGAAAAATGGCTGGAGCTACCATATGGTATCAGCGATTCTGATGACATCACTGCTGCCTTCGAGAAGGGGATTAAGTTCAAATAATGACAAATACTCAGGAGTGGAAACATAAAACAACCACTGATATACAGAAATCATTGTATTACTGTTAGGTGTCGTGGGGGAAGGACCCAAACGCAGGCAGGAATATGAAAAAACCAAAGTTTATTCAGGGCAAGGCAGCAATCCGTGGTAAAACAGGCAGGGTCGAAAAACCGGGTATTCAAACAACGCAACAAAACGCAATCCAAAAGAGTAGTCAAGGAACAGGCAGGGGTCAAACCGGGAAGGCACAGCAAAAGCACAAAATCAGGATCCAAAGACAGGGTTGCGAGAACACAGGCAAGAGTCAAAAACCGGGGAGGCGTAGAAGGAACACAAAGAAAACAAAACAGACTGGATACAAAACAACAATAGGCAAAGGACTTGGGAAACAAAAACTAGAAAACAGAATAAACAAAACAACTCGGGCAGAAACTCGGAAAAACCAGACGGTACCACAGAAGCAGAATATCATAAGGAACTCGCGAAGAACACTGAAATGACAAGGTATATATACACAGAGGGAGACAGACATAATGGGAATCAGGTGTGTAGAAGCAGGGAGGGGAGATTGCTCACAGGTGAGAACAGTGAGGGTTAACAGGGACCAATAAAACAATGACAGGGGAAACGTAAGACACGGACTGGAATACACAGACACAATGATAACAAACGGCCTGGAGTTAGCAGGTAAACCAGTGCACAGCTCAGATTGGAGGAAGACGAAAGTGGACACATGTGCAGAGAATGCGAAATCACAGATCGATGCAGGGATAGGATAACGAGGAGGGAAATGACAGCTGCAGGTAGAAACTCAAGATGAATTAGTAATGTTAGTAGTGAACTCTAGAACCCTAATGTTAGTAGGTTAGTATTATATACACATGTTAGTTTGTTAGCAGGTTAGTATTAAATCTAATCTAACAGTTAGTATGATTAGTACATTAGTATTATATACAAATATAAATAAAGTCAGAAGGAAGAAAACGAGATATACGAAATACAGAAGAAACCTGAATGTTCCCAAAATCACCCGAATAGTGCAATGACAAAGACAGGGGGTGGAATCTCACAAACATGGAACGCGGACTGACAATCGCGAGGGAAAGAAAACAGGAAAAATAATAACAAATAAAGAAATAAGACACAGATTACAGGATCCTAACAATTACAGTAAAAGATTGCAATGACTGATTTATACTTTTTATTTATTTAGTAAGAAACCCCAGGTGTTACATATCCTCAGCATATTTTCAGCCTCAACTTAATGTTCATGGAGAATCTTCATTTTAGAATATTAGTTTAATGATATTGACAGAATTAGCAATAAAGACACATTCAAGATAACAGCCACCCACTGGTTGTGGACAGTTTAAGATGGCACCGTATAATCAGATTCTGTGTACAATAAAATTAATTTAAATTGTGCACATTAAAAGGAATTCAATCTAACTCTGTGTTTCTGTTGTTATTTATTAGATTTGAATGTTCTACTTACTATTCATGAGTCACTTTGTTGTATGTTTATTGCAAAGGTATTACCCAGAAATTAATTTTACTTGCTTTGCTGAAAGAGCATGACTGACATAATTTCAAACACTTAAAAAAAAAAAAAAACATAAAATTAAAATTGTTTCCGTAAATTAGCATAACCAGGAGACAGTCTATTTGTCAGTGTACCGTACATGACAGACCACCTGTGTCTCTCTCTGCATACAGTGGAATGTAAATGCTGTAAGTACAATGGGGACCTACTGTACCTTCAATCTAAATTTAGACTGAAGCTTAGCACACACTGCATGTGAACCCTTTAAGTGATCATCCACATCTACTGCATATCTGGCAGCAGAGTGATGGTTTGAGGCTCGTTTGATACCTCAGACTTGATGACTTATAGCTATTTAGCCAACCATGTGTTCCATACTGTTACAGCATAATTTCCATCTTAATATAAACAATTTACACCCCCCATTCCCGTATAGATCCAGTCAAATGCAGAGAGGTTATAGTATCACTTGTAAGGGTACCTGAACATAAGATATGAAGAGTCTTTTGATGTTGTTGGTTTTTGGGTCACAGACAATAGGAAGTCATGGGACGCAAAGGTTATAACCCAATATTAATAATGATGACTTAATTTAAGATTATTATGTTCATAATAAGTCATGGGACGCAAAGGTTATAACCCAATATTAATAATGATGACTTAATTTAAGATTATTATGTTCATAATAAAATTATTTTTATCCCCTAAAATGGGGGGGCACATTGTATGAAAAGGGCTACAATTGCTACACTGAAAATTAAAACTGAAAGTCTGCATTTTTACCTCATTGTCACTGTTCCATTTCAAATCCAATGTGCTGAAGCACAGAGCCAAAACAACAAGAATTGTGTCACTGTCCAAATACTTACGGACTGCACTTCAGACTGACTCTCAAGACAAGTAAACGTGCTTGTTGTGTTCTGCCTATATAAATAACCATGTTAGTGGTATACCAAGTTCTCCCAGTAGGGGCTGCTGTGGGTAAAGACTGTACGGGATGAAAAAGTCAGAGGAACACCAGTTTGCAGGCGCGAGGGGGGGCTGTGATTGAGGCAGTTTTGAGGAAGCCGTTTTGATTTTCGGCTGGCCATTTTGGGAGCCGGTTGAGCGAAAGAGAGAGGAACGTATCTCGGTTTGACAACATTGTTTAGGCGCAAAATTCGAGTGAGAATATCTTCCGTGGGCTTAGGTACTACAGCTGTATCTGGAGTGGACATGACGGGGAGTTCAGACGGGGATTCGGAGGCTGATATGGAGTTCCAACAGAGCCTTACGGCTGGAGGGAAAAGGGGTCGCCCCCGAAATAGTGATACGGGTAGGGGTGAGGAGGGTCGCGGGGCAAAGGTAGCGAGGGAGGACATACGGAGTGAGGAATTTAAGGTAATGATTAAATTTAAAGAAGGGGAACAGCAGTTGCCCAACCCTATTAAAATGTCTAAAATATTAGGGAGTGAAATAGGGGAGATTAAAGCAGCTAAGTGGTTGAGGGATAGCAGGATATTGATTTTTTGTGTGGATCAGAAGCAGCAGGATAAGGCGCTGAAAAAACGAAAGCTGGGGGGGCATGAAATTGAATCAGCGATCATTCCTCGGAACTTTCGCAATAGAGGGGTTATTTCTGGTGTCCCGTTGTCCATCATGATGGACGAATTACAGACAAATGTTAAAGGTGGGGACATACTGATGTGTACGAGATTGCAGCGAAATACGGATGGGCGGAAGGAAGACAGTTTGTCAGTTCTGGTAGAGTTTAACGGGGGGAAATTGCCAGAGAGGATTAGGTTGGGATTCCTCAGCTTTCCGGTGCGTCAGTTCGTGCCACGTCCTTTACGGTGCTTTAACTGTCAGCGAGTTGGGCATGTCGCGGCGGTGTGTAGAGGGAAAAAGCGATGTGTGAGGTGTGGGGAGGAACATGACTATGGGGAGTGTAACAGTGGGGGGAATTTGAAGTGTTGCAATTGCGGGGGGAATCACAGTGCCGCGTTCAGTGGATGCAGAGTGCAGCAGCAGGCTCAGGAGGTGCAGAGGATTAGGGTGGTTCACAATGTCTCTTATGCTGAAGCAGTGAAGAGGGTTCCTACTGAGCAGGGGCCTGTGGGGAAGCAGGGGCCTGTGGGGAAGCAGGGGCCTATGGGGGAACAGAGGGATACTAGGGCTGATTCTTCAGGTATTAGGGCTACTCATTGTAATCATGTATGTGATGTGACTCCGGATATGATGTTGGTAAAGAAGGTTGATTTTGTGGCTTTTATAGCTGCAGTCATTAACTGCACGGCCCAGACGGAGCGGAGGTCACAGAAATTGAGAATTATACTGGACTCTGCTGCGAAGTATCTGGGTATCACTGGGATATCATTAGAGTTCCTGTGTGGAATGTTGGGACCTCGGGAAGGGGATGTGCTTACGCAGAATGCAGGTGTATAGCCTCATTATGCCATTTTTAATACTTCATTGGAATGCGCGTAGTCTGATAGCTAATGGACAGGAGTTTAAAAAATTTCTGATTGATGCCCCTGTTCTGCCAGAGGTAGTGTGTATACAGGAGACATGGTTGAAGCCTCAACTGGATTTTGTGCTGCCAGGTTACGTGTCCGTGAGGCGGGATAGAAAGGAGGGGCAAGGGGGGGGGGTGTGCCACGTTTATAAGGGAGGGGGTTGGGTATCGGGAAATACAGGTGAATACAGAGATTGAGTGTGTGGTGGTGGAGGTGTATGGGGAGATAGGGCCAGTAAGACTGATTAATGTATATAACCCGTGCCAGCCTTTATCCCTGGAAGGGCTTAGAGGAATAGTTGGGGGTGGGGATATGCACATGATTTGGTGTGGGGATTATAATGCACATAACTCCTTGTGGGGAAGTGGGCACACGGATAGGAATGGGGAAGTGATCGAAGGCCTGATGGATGATCTTTCTTTGGTTTGTATGAATGATGGGCGGGGCACTAGGATTGATGTCCGGACGTCACAGTTGTCATGTTTAGACCTTACCATGGTGTCTGACGTGCTGGCGGTAGGGTGTGAGTGGGAGGTATGGGAGGGCTCGACGGTAGGGAGTGACCATTTCCCTGTGTTTTGTTCAGTTGAGGTTGGGGTGTATCAACGGGATGGAGTGCGGCCACGTGCGTGGTGTTTTGGGAAGGCAGATTGGGGTAAGTTTAATGCAGTATGTGAGACTGGGTTGCAGGACTTTAATATGGGGGGCGGGGTGGATGAGTGTGTTGGTAGGCTGGGTAATGTGCTGTTGGGGGCTGCGGTACAGGCGATACCCGTGAAGTCAGGTAGAGGTGGTAAGAAATCAGTCCCGTGGTGGTCGGATGAATGCTCCATTGCTGTTAGGGAGCGAAATCAGGCATTTAGGGTGGTGAGGAATACTCAGACTCTGCAGGCAGTCTTGGACTATCAGAGGAAGAGGGCAGTGGTGAGGAGGGTTATAAGACAGACCAAACGGGATGCATGGCGTCGATTTTGCGCCACGTTCGGTAGGGAGACTCAGTTGAAGGATGTGTGGAAGATATTAAAGAAAATGAGAGGGGGGGGTTCGAAGTGTCAGATTCCTGTGATAGTTGAAGGTGATGTTGTTGCCAAGACGGATGGTGAGAAAGCAGAGGTGTTGGCTCGCTCGCTAGCGGATGTTCACAATGGGGTGAGTTTAAGTGAAGAGTGTTTGTTGCGTCGGAGGGAGGTTCTGAACGCTCATAAGGGGTTGTGGGATAAGAAGGAGATGTGTGGGAGTATAATGGATGAGGACTTTACCATGTTTGAATTTACTAACGCGATTAGCAGGGCGGGAAACACTTCCCCGGGGCAGGACATGATATGTTATGAAATGCTGAGGCATGTTTCGGGAAGGGTGCTGTCGTCTGTGTTGCTAGTCTTTAATAAGGTGTGGGCGGAGGGATGTATTCCTGGGGAGTGGAAGAGGGCGATAATAGTGCCGATCGTGAAGCCTGGGAAGGATCCAGTGTGCGCCTCTAGTTACAGGCCTATTGCATTGACCTCTAACCTGTGCAAATTGATGGAGAGGATGATTGTGGGGAGGCTTACACACTTTTTGGAAAGTAGGGGCTTGTTGTCGCCAGTCCAGAGTGGGTTTAGGAGGGGCCGTTCAACGTTTGATGCATTGGTGAGGCTGGAGACGGATATCAAGAAGGCGCAGGTTATGAAGGAGGTGCTGGTGGCAGTGTTTTTCGACATTGAGAAGGCTTATGATACCTTGTGGCGTGAGGGATTGTTGTTGAAGTTGGAGAGACTAGGGGTGGGGGGGAGGCTGTATAATTGGGTCCTGTCCTTCTTGTTTGGCCGTTCGATTCAAGTACGGGTGGGGGCTGAGCTGTCAGCAACATATGGGGTGGAGAATGGTACTCCGCAGGGTAGTGTTGTTAGTCCTCTTTTGTTTAATGTTATGATTAATGATGTCTTTGCGAATGTGGATAGGGATCTGGAAGTGGCACTTTACGCTGATGATGGGGCAATCTGGAGGCGGGGGCGAAATCTGAATCATGTCATTAAGAGGGTCCAGGGGGCCATTCTGGAGGTGGAGGAGTGGTCAAGGGAGTGGGGTCTCAGATTTTCGGTGGCTAAGACTAAATGTATGTATTTTACAAGGAAGCGGGTAGATGAGGATGTGAGATTGTACTTGTATGAACAGCCTGTTGAGAGGGTTGGTGTTTTTAAATATTTGGGGCTGTGGTTTGATACCAGCTTAACATGGAGAGAGCACATTGGCCAGGTCGAGGCTAAATGCAGGAGGGTGCTTAATGTGATGAGGTGCCTTTCTGGCCTCGAGTGGGGGGCTGATAGGTCCTCTATGCTGTCTATATATTATGCGCTTATTAGGTCAGTGTTGGACTATGGATGTATGGTGTTTAGCTCTGCGGCTCCTACCACATTGAAACGGTTGGATGTGATCCAGGCGAGGGCCCTTAGGTTGTGTTGTGGGGCTTTCAGGTCGACGCCGGTGTGTGCACTTTTGGTGGAGGTGGGGGAATTACCACTGGAGCTTAGGAGGATTAAGTTGTCGTTGTCCTATTGGGTGACGTTGAAGGGGCATATGGATAGCCATTTGACCATTGGGGTCCTGAGTGATTGTTGGGAATATGCCGTCAAACCGGGCATGGGGTTTGGGTGGACTGCTAATGAGAGAGCGAGGGAGTATGGGATTGATGGGATTGTAGTTGGGCCGACCATAGTGGTGCCTCCGGTCCCGCCGTGGCAGTTTTTAAAACCCGATGTGGGGTTCTGGTTGAGGGGGAATAGAACTAGGGAGGGGATTGATAATCTTGGAGTGTGGGTGGATGAATATCTAGGCCGGGAGTTTTATGAGTTTCTCCAGGTATTCACAGATGGCGCCAAGGATCCGGGGACAGGTCATGTAGGGTCAGGGGTGTATGTGCCAGAGTTTGGAGTCAGGGTGGCCAGGAGGCTCACAGATGATATGTCTGTTTATACGGCGGAGATGGTGGCCATAATCCTGGCATTGCAGTGGGTTGAGGAGGTTCGGCCAGACAGGGTGGTCGTGTGCTCGGACTCTGCATCTGCCTTGGAAGGTTTGTCCGCCCCTGTGTCGTGTAGGGAGGACCTGGTTGTGGAAGTGCACTTGGCAGTTTACAGGCTTCATAGGATGGGTATAGCGGTTCGGTTCTGTTGGGTGCCAGCACATGTGGGAGTGAGGGGTAATGAAGAGGCTGATAGCTTGGCTAAGCGGGCACTTGGGATGGAGCGGGTGGAGCTGGATGTACCATATGGGAGAGGGGAGGCCAAAGCCATTGTTAGAGCGGCAATCATTGCGGAGTGGCAGAGGAGGTGGGATAGGGAGGTGAGAGGGCGGCACCTGTATGCTATACAAGCATCAGTGTCCAGGATTACAGCGGGGGGGATGGGCAGGAGGAAGGAGGTGGTATGGACTAGGATGAGGCTGGGGCATAATGGGCTTAATTCGTCACTGTTTAGAGTAGGGAGGCACGAGACTGGTGGGTGTCCATTCTGTGGGGAGCTGGAAACTGTAGAGCACGTATTGCTCCATTGCACTTGTTATGAGGGGGAGAGGGAGATCATGTGGGGTCGGGTGAGGGTCAGCGGTGGGGCGGATTTTACATTGGGTGGACTGTTGGGTAATGTGGTGGGTAGTAGAGGGGTGCGGGAGTCGGTTCTGAGGTTTGTTTTTTCGACTGGGTTGGGAGGGAGATTATAATTATTATGGTTATTTCTTTATTTATTTTTTGTAATTAATATTAGTGGTATTAGTGGAGTTTAGTTTTAGTGTATGTTATTATTGTAGGTATGGTAGGTGGGTGTTAGTGTGGTTGGCTGTTCTGTTTTGGGTGGTTTTGGGGTTTGTTGGTTCTTTTTGTTTTCTTTTCTTTGCTGGGTCCCTGTCATGTCCGCTCCACGTTAGTAGGGTGTACAGTAGGTGGCGGTATGCACCTAACTGTTGGTTGCGACCCGCCATTAATCCCACGGAAGAAGAAGAAGAAAGTCAGAGGAAGAATGATATTGAAGTAAACAGTCATGTTCACTACCCTGTCTCGGTTGATGATTATTTTACATACTGCAAAACACTACATGATTGGCGACAATTTTCGATTTCTGTTCCCATGCCTGCACCCTTCCTCCCGAGTGTCGGGGAACCTGCGATTCCTTTTCCTACATGAAAAAAAATGTTTTCAAATTATCTCCTCGTGGTGAATGCAACCGGAGACAGATGGCCTGATGCAAGAATCCGTAGCCTATTACTGCACTGCCTAGGGACGGAGGGCCATGGGCTGTTTTACTCGCTACCAAATGCAGATACAACTTTTGCACACGCAATGACTGCATTGGAAAGCCACTTTGTGCCCAAAGTAAATGTTGTGGCTGCTCGACATAAGTTTCGGCAAAGAGCGCAGAGATCTGCTACGTGCACATTTGGAACACTGGAGGAAGAAATGTTACGTGATCAACTGATTGAACGAGCATATTAAAGACAAACTGCTGATGGAAACGGACCTTGATCTTAACAAAGCGGTCACGTTAGCTTCCCAGTTAGAATCTGCCATGCAAAATGCGTCCATAATGTCTGATGCTGCGCCAGTACAGGCTATTGCTGGAAAGCCATATCACAAGCAGCGCAGGCAACATTATGAACGGACTGCTCAACCTACTCAGTCCATGTCCTTGTCGGGAAAACGCCGCAATTGCTTTTGATGCGGATCTGCGAATCATTTAGCGAATGCACCCAACTGCCCTGCTGCAACTGCAACTTGTAATTCATGTGGAAAAAAGGGACACTTTGCGAAAGTATGCAAATCAGCAAAGGAAGTGCGTGAAGTTATGGTCCCTGAATTAACTGTCTGCTGTTTGAATGACACCTCACCTGCAGACAAAATTCACTGCAGCATCACTGCTGAAGCACCTGTAGGGAACGCACACAACTTGAAATCACTTGTGGACACTGGCTCATCTGTGTCCATATTGCCAGAGACATTATATAAAGAACATTTTGCTACCTGTGAATTACAAGCACCTCAGGTTAGGCTGGTCACATACTCCAGGGACACTTTGCCAGTCTTAGGGTGCCTCACTGCTACCGTTTCTCATGACAATGTGTCTGTACCAGCTACATTTTACGTTGTGAAAGCTGGATCTCCACTTTTGGGGATGGATTTAATTAGAGCTTTGGATTGTCACATTGTGGGTGGGGCCGTGTTGAAAATGCAGGCAGCTCCAGTGCACGAGACCCAAACCACTCCAGTTACACCTGTTGGTTGTGTGAAGGGCTTTGTGCATAAAGTGCAAGTGAATCCCTCTGTTCCACCTGTGCAACAAAAGCTGAGAAGACTTCCCCTGTGCGTGCGCCAGGATGTGTCTAAGAATATAGAGCGACTGTTGCGGGCTGGAGTAATTGAGAAAATAGATGCATCGCCATGGGTTTCCCCAATTGTGGTTACCAAGAGAAAGACAGGAGGGATACGCATCTGTGTCGACCTACGAGAACCGAACAAGTCAGTTATCATGGATTGCCATCCATTACCACACATGGAGGACCTGTTTACGGAGCTAAGAGGAGCGACAGTCTTTTCGCAAATTGACCTCACCAGTGCCTACCATCAGCTACCATTGCATGAAGACAGTCGAAACATCACTGCTTTCATTACACATGATGGTTTGTTCCGTTATACGCGGGTCCCATTCAGCCTAGCATCCGCTCCTTCTTGTTTTCAAAAGATAATGCAGACCATACTTCAGGGTGTGCCTGGCGTCCAAAATTATTTGGACGACATAATTGTCTATGGCTGTTCTCAGACGGAGCACGATGTGAACCTCCGTTCTGTTCTACACCGCCTCACTGATGCTGGACTCCAGATCAGCATGCAGAAAAGTTCACTCAACAAAGCCAACATCCCTTACCTTGGACAAGTAGCAGGGACTACTTCCGAATCCAGACCACATCCAGGTGATCGCTGACGCGCCTACTCCACGGGACATGGTTGCGCTTCGGTCATTCCTTGGCCTGACGTTGTGGTTCAGTAAGGTCTCACCACAGTCATTGAACCCCTTAGAGCACTGCTCAGGGCTGGCACTACTGCTGAATTTGTGTGGATGATTATTTTACATACTGCAAAACACTACAGTGCTTCAAGACCATTTTTGAACCATATTTCATATTAAATATGTGTGCACAAGACTAGTAAATAGTTCCACCAGAAAGACAAAAATACTTTATCTTTCAGTCATTTTTTGTGGAAATATTTCTATATACTGTACTTGTATATTTCCAATTCCATTGCATTCAAAACCTAACAAATGTTTAGTTAAATATTAAATTATGTATTTAAAATAATGTAATTCATACTTCTCTCAAAATTTTAAATACCAAATAATGTTTGCAAAAATTAACTGCTGAGCCATTGTATTTCTGTAGCCATTATGCCAATTTCCCGCTTCCTTTCCTCCCTGAGTTTACCTTCATGGTTTTATGAAAGGTATCACGTGGCTAATAAAACGGATTTGCCGGAGTGGGATTATCTGTCCTATTATAGTCCATTTTTAAAAGGACACCTTACGAAATAATTGCGCATGAATAGCCACAATCTTTAAAACGCAGCAGTTGGGTTTGAATGAAATAATGTCATTAGATACAAGATTTAAAACGGAATTATAGATCAAATTTTTTTCGTTAAAGAAACGGTAGCGTATACCATTCCCTGCATTTCTACACAACCGCACACAGGTAATTTTCTAAAATTAAATGTTTCATTCATGAACAATATATTTTTTTTTTTCTCAAAGCCCTAGGCGAGATTTGAGATGCTATGGTAGGCTAAACAGTACTTTAGTGGATGATATCATTTTTACTACCTTTTAAACCCACTTCCTATACTGTATACATGCAACTAGCCTACTTGTACTTGAAACGTACAGGCAGTTTTGCATACTTTCAGGTAGGAGACGAGTGGAGCGAAGGAGATGAGGAGTGAAGAATATTGGGACGCACCCCCGGATTTGGCTTTTGGGGGGATAGGCGGAGGATTTGCTCATGCCTAAAACCGACCCCGTCGTTTTAAAAGTTTATTTTGAATTGTGAAGAGCTTAGTGTCATCTTGATTTTATAGGGTCGCAAGCATGTCCTTAAAAATATTAGTTTCAGGTTTCAGTTTACCTGGGGTGGTAAAGCTGCGGATAAGCTGTTGACATAATGTAGTTCTAAATAGGGGACGTATATCAAAATTAATATAAAATGTAGCCTACACCACATAGGCAACTATGTTTCACAATTGCATTTCTACAAATATCAGTAGCCTACACACCAGAAAATTGCAGAACACCACACACACAGCATTTCGTCCCGTTATCGGTGGCGTATAGAATAGCTCTGGCACTACGGAGAAACGAAACTAAATTCTAGAAAAGTAAATGACTATTCAGCGGCATATAGCCCACACTGGCCTAATTCCACTGGTATATTGCACATCTACGCTTAAGGTCCCTCACTGACAGGTACTTTAAATCTGGCCAACTAAAAATACGTGGTTCTAAGGTATAATTTCTTGTTTCCTGATAACGAAAAATGACATGAGTTTCGTGTTTGTCTAAATTAAATCCTCTGGAGTGTCTGTCGTGGGGCCGCGTCCGTTTAAACACTGCATCATCTGGAACAAACATTTGGGAGGAGACCTGTAGCTCTATAAAAACGTTATGGACTGGCACAATTTTAATAGGGGAGGCTGAATTTTTACCAGTTTTCAAGACCCGTGTGAAGGTGTTTCTTATGACGTAAGTAAGCGCAGGTTTTATATATTTAAGTCCTTCTAAAAGTCTGAATTAATAGTTCTGAGTTTATGATGAAATATTACTATATTATGGAATTCTATTAATATAGTAAATAGACTATTAATATAGTATTGACATGTGCAATAAGAAAGAGCAAACTTGCATTTTAGCCAACAACATATCTCTTAGTATGGATGATTTAAATGATTTTTAGTTGAACTAAAACACTTTTATAAAAACGTCTAAAACTAGCCCAGACTGTGTCTTATAGTTCAAACAGCAACAATGTTATTGTTATAAATATAATTAACTTCATCCTGTTGTGTTTCTTATTTGTTGCAGTTCACTTCAAGATATGTTGCTTGCCAAACTGCGTCAGCTTGAGTGCCACTTCACTTGGGGTTTGGATGACACTGACTTAACGTATCTACAGCACAGGCTTAAAAACAATATTGAACTGGCAGAGGGAGAGGACAGGAACATTGGATGGTCATACAGTAATCAGGCTTTCACAAAGTACATGCAGAGTCACCTTGAGGAAGCACGGGATGACTTGGCAAAGGCTGAACAGCACATCAGGGAACAGCATGGTGACAACTGTGAGAAGCAGCTGATTGTTACCTATGGAAATTTTGCATGGGTGAATAATCACATGGGCGAGCATGTGCAATCCCAGACCTACCTGGACAAGCTGGAGGAGATTAAGAAGAAGTTTCCTACAGAATCCCGTTCTGCCCTCCATCCTGAAATCTATGGGGAGAAAGGAAGGGCATTCCTGAAATTCTCTCCCCAATACTATGAGAAAGCGAAAGAGTGCTTTGAGAAGGCGCTGGAGTTGGAGCCAGAAGAGATTGAGTGGAATGATGGCTATGCTGTTGCTCTGTATCGCACTGAGTCTGATCTGACGAGCTTGGAAGAATCCCCAGCGAGCAAGCAGTTGAGACGGGTCTTAGAGCTTGATCCAAACAATGCGTACATGATGGTTCTGCTGGGCCTGAAACATGCTGACTACAAAAAGTATCAGAAAGCAGAGGAGCTGATTGAAAGGACCATGGAGTTGGAGCCCGACAAACCCAATGTGATACAATATTTGGCAAAGTACTATCGGAAAAAAGGAGAAGTTGAACAATCCTTATCTCTTCTGAAAAGACTGCTGAAAAATATACCAGATTCACCCTTTGTGCACCATCAACTTGCCCTGGTCTACAATTATAAAATCTATTCAGGCCAGAATGGAGGAGAAGAGGCTGAAGCTCTGCTCAGGCTGCGTATCCAACACCTGGAGAAGGCCATCTCCATTAAACCCTCCTTTGTGTATGCCATGTTAGATTTAGCAGCTTGCTATGCAGAGGAGAAGAACTTCCAGAAAGCAGAGGAGATGTTTCAAGAAACATTCAAAGTTGCTACCGCTAAGAACGACAGCCTGCATGTAGTAAACCTCCGTTATGCAGATTTCCAGCACTACCACAATAAATCAGAGCCCTTGGCTATCAAGCACTACAAGGAAGGGCTCACACTGCAGAAGAATACAGCAGAGGGGAAAAAGTGTGCAAAGAAACTCACAATCATTGCAAATCAACACATTTCCAGAAACCCCCATGATGGCGAAGTTTTTGGGATTCTGGGCTATGTTCACGAAATAACAGGTGAAAAGCCTCAAGCCATTGAGTGCTATGAGAAGGCCATTCTGTATGACCCTGGCAATGAGCAGTACCTCACTGCACTCTATAATCTCCGCTTGTCTCTGCAATGATCACAGTATCAAAAGTTTTAAATGCAAAACCTTTCAATTGAGCATAACTGGAAAAAAGAAAAAAGTTTAATATTGTTTGGTTGAATGTTTGCATAAAATTATTTCCTCACTGACTGCACTTTCAATGCATGAAAGATGCTGCCTTATTATTATTGTTGATGTTGTAGTTGTTATTATTATGTACTGAATGTCATGTTAACATTGGTTCTGTTATTAGTTTTGCACATGCTAAACGTCTTGGTAAATCAGGCCCTAGATGTTGGATGCAGTATGAGAAAACAAACATTTTGTGCCGATATTATTTATGCATATTGCACTGTTTATTCTTATTGGCTGTGACTAGCATTTATTGATTTAATGTTGTTTGCTGTTGCTTTTCCTATTATGTAATCAATAATAAACACCTATATTAATTAAAACACCACCTTGTCTGATGTATTTCTTTACACCTTGCACTGTGCATGTAAACATTCATGCATGGAGTCCACTACAATGCACAGAATTTTCAAAGTCTATTTTTACTTATAGTCAAAAACATTTGTGATCTCCAAACCAAATAAGAGCAGATTTCTTGGAACTTTGCTTAAATTTTCATATGCTCCATTGGCTTTTCTAGTTTTGACACATTGAAGGTCAAAATGGCAGGTGGTGGTGGAAACATACCAAGTACCTGTGGTATAGCTGTGAATACCTTCTATAGAGAACAGAGCAGGGGGGTGGTTGAGGTTGCTATCGCAGACCGGGGGGCCTTCTGATTGATATCGTGAGGGGGGCTGAGCGGGGGCGGGAATTGACATCTCTGAACATTTGGGTGGGGGTTCCACCTTAATCTCCACTCATGGCTGTACATCACCACTATGGATGCACAAACAAGTAGTTCCATCTCTCCCTATCCCGCTCCCTCTCTCTCTCCTTCCCTCTCTTTTTCTTCCACTCAGTGTGTATCCCTCCCTTTGACTCTCTTTCCCTCTCTTTCATTCCCTCCTTTCCTCACCCTCTTCCTCTCTTTCCCCCTCTCTCCTATACCCTCTCTCCATCTCTCCCTCACCCGCTCTCTCCATTTACCTTTCACCCTCCCTCTCTCCCTGTTTCCCTCTCCCTCCTTCACTCTCAGAAAAAAAGGTACGAAAAAGTACCTAAAAAGGTAGAAACACTCGTCACTGGGGTGGCACCCTATAGGTACATTCAATTGTACCCCTCGCCAGCCATACAGCTTTTTTACTTGTAAAAGGTACTTATTAGTACCCAAATAAAACATTATTGTACTTTCAGGGTACATTTAGGAAATTTTGTTCCTTGAAGAAATTTGTTCCTAAATGTACCTCCACTGCACCTTTATTTCTGAGAGTCCCCTCTCTCACCCTCACTCCTGCTCTCCCCTTTCTCCCTCCCTCTTTCTATCTCTATCTCTCCCTCCCTCCCTCTCCCACTCTCTTCCTCTCCGCCCCTCTCCCTCTCCCTCCCTCTCCTTCTCCCTCTCTTTTCCTCTCTCTTCCTCTCCGCCCTTCTCTCTCACAAATGTTTTCACAGGATGTCAGTATTATCGACCATTTTCGTTGTTTTTACTGTATTTCTACTTTTTCACTATAAAGTAGCCTATGTGTGTTGCTTACTGAAAATAACGCAATAATAACACAAGCACAATAAATATATTTTTACTGACGAAATTTGTGGCGAGTAACTCTGTAAAAAACACATTTTCTATTGTATTCCAATTACAAATTCACATAATAATTTTTCATACCTTCAAGGCATTTCTTCAAAATACAGAAAATTGAAAATACTAATTTTCAACGTTCCTTCGCATGTCCTTACAAGTAATAAAAATATGTTTTGTAATAATTCATGCATGAAAGAGATATTTATATATATTTTTAAATCTCAATAACTGCTGTCTTGTGATGACATAAGGAGACTTTTAATGGAGTGTCTCACGGGAGTCCATAACTCTATTTAAAACCACTAACATAATTACATTTAACACATTTAATGCAAAGGCACATAATTTGTCTATTAAAGAATCTACCACAAGTGAATACAACCATAAAAAGTATCATTTTGAGATATCAAGACTTACACTTTTCCTATTCATATTCACCAAATGAACAATTTGTGTTCATTGAAGTGTCCTTCACCGTTTAATGTAAACCAAAGTGAAAAACCGTTTCCATTCATTCATTAAAAAAAAAAAACTTATATTCCATGTAATATTCTGATGTTCACTGCTTTGAACGAGAAGGGGAATTGGAAACAAAGATTATGTTTCGGTATCGTTTCTTATACAAAACCTCTTCTTGATAAACGAAAGCTGAAGGAGCTGGAGTGTCCCTTCACGAGGGATATAAGCAAAGCTTATTACCTGGATAACATTCCAGAGAAGCTTACATTTACATGCATATTGTAGAAATTTAGCTCAAGCTCTATTTATTCCAAACATTTCGGTTACGATCAGGTAGTCTACTGTCTGTACACTTCGGGGTTAAGATTATAAATAGTTTTAAACATAGCATAGTAATATAATTAAAAATTGGCGACATGCGTTTATTGTTTGCATTTTTTTCATTGAGAAATATTGTTTTAGCGTCAGCTGTCCACACTCACGAGGCTACGCATTTTTCTTTTTAGTACAACACTGCAGCACATTATGCGACAATATTATTGTGCTAATAAAACAAATATGGTATGGTCGATGGGAGTTTATGAACCTAGGAATACATTAATTTATATCACCTATCAAAGTGAAGTGTATGTGAAAACTGAATTTATTTACACAACTTTATTCTGGTTTCTGTGGATAATGATTTCATTTGGGTAGCCTATGTTTTGTAATTTCCCTGACAAGGTGACCTTGATGCAACGCTGAAGGAGCTGGAGTTTCCCTTCACGAGGGACATGAGTAAAGCTGACACTTATTACCTGGATAACATTTCAGAGTAGCTTACATTTACATTCATATTGTAGGAATTTAGCTCAAGCTCTTATACAGAGCAATTTACAATTAGCCTATAAGCGCCTGGACTGTGTGAAGTTCTGCCCCCACAGATACCATGCTACACATCTCAACACTTTATCTTGTTTGAGCTGCATGAAGGTAAACAAGGAGGGTTCCATTGAGTTCCTCATTAAGGCTGAGGCCAGACAGGCAGGTCCCAACAGCATGTTTGGTTTTCATGGGTCTACTACCATGCTGGCTATCTGGGAGATATGGAGCCCTACCTTGGTAAACTGGATACTGACATGACAACGGTTTTAACACAACAAATCCAATAAAAACTTTTTTTCAAAATTGAGGCAATAGTTTCTTTGTCAGAACTGGACATGACACACTACCTCTGCCTCTGTGATTCCTGTGGATTGTATATCCTCTACAGTACAGCTACTATACATACAGTCTCAGTTTAAACGAAAACTACACACCCAATCCATGTCATTGGCAATGTGCTTTATTTTGACATGCACTATTTTCACATCACGTTAATTGCATCAGTTTTTCATGTGCCGTATGGTGCTTCTTGTGAGGGTTGTGTTGTAATACAGTATCAGCCAGACATGCAGGAGTGAATTCAACTATTTTTCAGAATGCCCCTTTATGAAACACAAGGCCTAAATAACATTAGTGTAAATACATGATAAATTAAAAATATAAATGCCATGAATGACTTAAAATGTTAAAAACATGTAAGGACCGAAGACCTGGTAAGTAAGACATGAAGGCTAGAAGTGCCATGTAGTGTTTTTATCCTGGTAAGTAAGAGATGAAGGCTAGAAGTGCCATGTAGTGTTTTTATCCTGGTAAGTAAGAGATGAAGGCTAGAAGTGCCATGTAGTGTTTTTATCCTGGTAAGTAAGAGATGAAGGCTAGAAGTGCCATGTAGTGTTTTTATCCTGGTAAGTAAGAGATGAAGGCTAGAAGTGCCATGTAGTGTTTTTATCCTGGTAAGTAAGAGATGAAGGCTAGAAGTGCCATGTAGTGTTTTTATCTTGAAGTGTATCTCAGCAGATTCCCTTCCTAGGTGAGCCACTAACACCAAGTATCAATTAATTTGTGAATCAATAATGAATGTTTACGCTTGGGAGCCTCTGGGCAGCACTGTTCCGAAACATGAGTCAACCTCTGTGCTGTTGCCTAGGAAACGGCAACGCGTTCAGAGTGCACTCGTATGCCACTGATACCGCCACATCCAAACACTGTGGTTCTATATGGAGCACTGTGGATTAAGGCATTATCATTATCAGTTATTGGCTGAAGATTGAATTGTTCGCAAAACTGATCTAAAGGTGTCTGTAATGGCGTAAGTACTCAATGATTATTTAATATTATTCAATATTTTATGTTATATTTTATTGAGTATTGTTTGTATTGTATTCCTTGACATCTTTGTTAAGCTATGATTTAAAAGGTCTTAAAAGGTTGAGTTTTCATTTAATTTCTAATTCTTTTAAAGAATTTCTTTCCTCCAAATATTTGATCTTGATCACAATTTCCCTTGTTAGTTGCAGTTCAATTCAAAATATGTTGCTTGCCAAACTGCGTCAGCTTGAGTGTCACTTCACCTGGGGTTTGAATGACACTGACTTAAATGATCTACAGAGCAGGCTTAAAAACAGCATTGACTTGGCAGAGGGAGAGGACAGGAACATCGGTTGCTCATACAGGCTAATCACCTCATCATCAATCATTTCCCTTCACTGGTTAGCAATATTAGCCAGGGTTGATTTTAAATTACTTAACACCTGAGGTAGTGCTGTTACACTGCATATCAGCATGGCTGTGGCTGTAGGCTGTAGGCACGCAGGCCAAGTGCCGAAGATAATCACAGCCATGCTGATATACAGGTTGAGAGCACTACCTCAAGTGTTATATTTTTAATGGTTAGCTATATTATACAACAGTATATAGCCTATAAAATGTATCTCGGCCAATCACAATTTGCAGTCGCAACTAACTGCTCTATAATTCATCTTGTTTTTAAAGCAATTCCACAACTTATTGTAACCTTAGTTTTTTTTTAATCAGCCATATTTCTATCCATTCTTAATATTTATATATGTCATCTTGTAATTTTCCATATGTCAACATTGAACTATTAGGCATATGTATTGTCATTAACATGTACATTGTATCATCCTCACTAACTGTGTTAGTTCTGCCTTTCGTGTTCCCCTGGGGGTACATTAATTGGGGAGGAATGCCCAAAGGAGCTGTGTTTTGTTTTTGTGCCCTGAACTGTGAGGAGTGCTAGGCTACTGCTCCTGCCTGTTGGCTTCTTCCATTACAGAAATGCTGGACCATACCCATTGTAGCCAGTTCATTTATCCTCACCTCGACGGACTCGGAGAATACACGCTACCAATTATTAGGGTTACATCATCAATGAATACTGTAACTCCCCACAACAGCAGGTCTTTCTAAGATCATCAGCGAAGGGTTCTATGCACAAAACTTGTTAGTCAGAGTGATACAGCTTCTGCTGTTTGCGCACCAAGACTGAGGAGTTTATTGCAACAAAATATCAGGGCAGCAACTTCCATGTCTGAATCCAAAATACACCTCTTCTGTTTATATAATTATCAAAATGTTCCTGCTCTTTGGCTCCACTCTCTGGCACATTGCAGCTACTGCATCCAGCAGGGAAAGCCAAGCTGATTGAAATTTTTCTCAAGACCTCAAACCACAACTATGCCAGCTGTGCCTTGTGATGGGAGTGATGTTTCATGAAATGGAAAATGGCTGGACCTACCACATGGTACTCGGGTTGATTACCTCCACAGGGAAATAACAACGCACGTTGAGAATATACAACTGGGCCGTGTTGCACACCTGCCAACCTGTACGCATTTTGCGTGAAATTCACACATTTTGACATCAAAGTACGTTGAGTACAAATTGTCATACTAAAATACGCAAAAATATGCCTGTCGTTGCGTACTTTCCAGTTTTGTCTCAGTTGATGAAACTTTTGGAGCAGAAACAATACAAGCACTAAGCATGGATAATTAACACTTTCCCATCAACGCTCTTCAGCCTAGCCTAATATTCATTTCAGAATTTTCCGGTTTGTTCTGTTTAGGCTACTCAATGCCCCGTTATCAAACACAAGGCCTAAATAACATTAATAGTGCAAATACATGATAAATAAAAAATAAAAATGCCATTAATGACATATAATTTGAAGCACATGTAAGGACCTAATGATGAATCTGATCCTCACTACTAAGTCCTGGTGAGTAAGAGATGAAGGCTAGAAGTGCCATGTAGTAGTTTTATCTCAAAGAGTAGCTCAGCAGATTATTTCATATGAATGTGTGTCAACCATTTACCAGTAGTCAAGAAAAGATGGGAACACAAGTGCTCCAACTGTGAAACTGTGTTCTCTTTTGTGATTCTATAACCGTGTGGCTGCATTTTCCTGCTATGTTTTTGGTGCAAGAGAAACATGGACTTGTACACTGTCTTTGAAAATAATATTTAAATACATAAACATTGTATTAAAATTAGGGATGCACAATATATAAAACAAAAAGTTTGCACCATCAGATCGGCCGATTGTATTAAAAACAAACGATACTCAGCTCCGATTATGTGCTGTCAATCAAGAATAAAAAAGACTATTGTTTATTTGTAATCCAATAGTTGGCTCGCACTTGCCTGTCAGATACAAAAGTAATTTCACTTTGTTTTCCACATTCCATATTCAGGGTTTCCCCTATAACATTACAGTGTGTTCATGATAATTTCAGTTTGTGTTTCATAAAAACAATATCTGCAGTCTTGCAGGGCACTGGTTTGCCATTGTGTTGGTATGCCACTGGTACTGCTCCACCCAAACATATCTGGGAGGAGAATGCTGTGGCTCTATAAGATGCACTGTTGAGTAAAGCATTATCATTATCAGATAAGCTGATAAAAAAAGTGCTCAATTATTGTTTTATATGATATAATATTTTAATGAGTATTATTTGTCTTGTATTCTTTGACATCTTTGTTAAACTATGTTTTAAAAGGTTCAAAAAGCCAAGAATATTCATCTTCCAAATACAATTGACCTGATAATAAATTTCATTGTTTGTTGCAGTTCAATTCTAGATATGATGCTTGCCAAACTGCGACAGCTTGAGCGCCACTTCACCTGGGGTTTGAATGACACTGACTTAAGTGATCTACAGAGCAGGCTTAAAAACAGCATTGACTTGGCAGAGGGAGAGGAGAGGAACATCGGATGGTCATACAGTAATTAGGCTTTCACAAAGTATTAGGCTTTCACAAAGTACATGCAGGGTCTCCTTGAGGAAGCACGGGATGATTGGCAAAGGCTGAACAGCACATCAGGAAACAGCATGGTGACAACTGTGAAAAGCAGCTCATTGTTACCTATGGAAATTTTGCATGGGTGCATAATCACATGGGTGAGCATGCAAATCCATGCAAAAAAGACAACAGGAAAGCAGAGGAAATGTTTCAGAAAGCATATGAAGTTGCTGCTAAAAAGGAGCACCTGCAGACGGTCACTGTCAATTACGCAAATTTCCAGCACTACAACAACAGATCAACGCCCTTGGCTATCACATACTGCAAGGAAGTAATCAGATTACATTGTCCTCATCTACCAGCTCAGGGATTGTGGTCACAGGCACGTCGGTCAGACCACATCAATGTTCTCGAGCTTCGAGCAGTCTTGCTGGCACTAAGGCATCTCTTGCCTTTGCTCCAGGGTGAGCATGTGATGGTAAGATCGGACAACACCTCAGTGATCTATCACATGCCAAGTTGCATTAATAATTTAGGAAAGTTTGGATAGCATTGCTTTGGAATAGAGCTAGTTTATTTACTGTGAGCTACGATAGGCAATATTGTTAGTTGTAACTTGGCCACATTTTGATATCAAGACTTTTAAAGGCAGGCCTGGTTTTTGCAAGTTGGAATTAAGAACTTATAGACAGCGCTATGTAGGCTATGCGTGAGTAACTTAGGTTTTTTTACGTCGTAGACGTTTTTGATCTGATATCACTTATTTTTTATAGCTAACTAATGATGAATAATGCATGAAGATAAACACAGAGAGAGACATGCATTCCAAAGAAATGTATGCAGACATTCGCCTAACCATAACGCCCTCTATTGACAAGAATGAGAACAGTTATCCTATTACAGACAGCACACAATTACATTAAAAAGTTTGTAGATGAGCAGTATTTAATGTGTAATGAAATACAATGAACAGCACCACCTGAGCTATGGATCACGAAGAAGTATGTAAATTAATGAACCAAGTGTATATGGAGACATGCATGCACAATGGGCTAGACGCAAACACATTCTAGCTGAAAGACATACAGCCTAAATAGCTAGTACAGCCTAAATAGTTTGCATCAGTAAAATATGGAAATACAGTTTTAAAATAGGGCTATTAGTGTTCTATGAAATACATTTAACTTTAGGCTATTCAACACTGGATTGACTGATGCGTAACTCCAACCTTCCATGTGTGGGCTACGAGCTAGCGAGCGAGCTAGTGAGTTTATAAGCACAGCAGAGTTTTTTTTCCAGTAGTGTAGAACGTTACCTGCGGGAAATGTTTTGGTACTGGACAGCTAGGTTTAGTTCAGTTTTCTGTAGTGCAATGAATGTAGGCTATAATGCATGTTGATTCGCTTCGTAGTAGCCTAGCTCGTATCTGCTTCCTGACGAGAAGCAGGAAGTAACATTGGCAAACAAGCTTAATTGGACAACGCATATTTCCCAGGAATCTTAGCCAGAAAGAAAACACTAGATACTACTAAGAAAGTACATACCAGAGATTATTCTTCTTCTTATTATTATTATTATTATTATTATTAAAAGTGTTTGCAGTAAGCTACATTATCAGCAGAGTAGCGTAGACTAGAGCCACATTCGGAGGCTATTGTTTTTTTGTTTTTTTAAAGTGACTAACCATGAATCAGATATGGTTGGGGAATTGAGGGTTTATAAATCCGATCACTTATAGGCTTGCAGCTTAAAAGAGGCTATCATCAATTGTTAATGTAGGCTATTATCGTAAATTCTTAATTTTCCTAGTAGTTAATTTTATGGTGACCTTGTGTTATGTGTGAAAAAGATAAAGTGAACAGAGCTGAAGTGAAGAAATTAATGAATAAAGAAATGTTGGCCGAGGCAAGGGTAGGTTGAGGTTCAGTTTCCACAGTCAGTCAGTCATGACCGCAAGAGTAGAGCGTAACACCCTCCCCAAACCAGACAAGAGCGAGCGTCCGGTTTGGGGAGTGTGTGATATAGTACAAGTGAAATACAAGTGAAACATTGAACAGTTGATATTGGAAACCTCTTTTGCCTTTGCAATAAAAATATGTTAATGTGTTAATGTGAAAATAATAACAGTCCAAGAAATGAAAAGTACTTAACAGTTGCACATTGTTTTTGTGAAAAATAGGCATGTGCCCTACTGGGCTCGTGAGAGACTGCAGTTCTAATCACAAGGCCACAGTAGCTTCTTGGAAAGCATGAAGCCATTAGCTACATTAACATTAAAAAACATTAGTATGAAGCGTTTTTATTGGACGATAAGCTTGATGAGCAGGTATACGGACCATACCCTAAAATAATAATTCTCCCCATTGGATAACATTGCGACGGAGGCAGGCAGTTTGGCAGGAAAAATGGGAAGAAGAAGAAGAAGAAGCGGAAGAGGAAGGTCCAAGTTTGGGTCTTTATTGTGTGGATGTGTGAAGTTGTATCTGAATGCTGTGTGGTTACATGAGGTCAGAACATGCAGAAGTTAATGTTTTAAGGGCTGAGAGTCTATGGTCATTGTGGTTACTTCTGTAGGAAACCCTGAAAAGTGCCAAACTCTCGGTGCTGTATAGGTATGGGGCATGCCCCGCCAAGCCGTAACCTGGCGGATGGCATACCTGCCATCCCAATATCAGCACTCATGGAATGCGTCCCAGCCAATCACAATGCACGGTAGGAACTAACTGTTGTATAATTCATCTTATTTTCTAGTAACTGCACAACTTCACAGTGAATACTATACCTGTCAATAACAACAGGTCTTTCTGAGGTCATCAGCGAAGGGTTCCATATGTGCACAAAATGTGTTTAGAGTCAGACCGATACAGCTTTTGCTGTTTGGGCCCCAAGACTGAGGAGTTTACTGCAATCAGGGCAGGTCTGAATCGAAAACGCACCTCCTGTCTACAGTTACACTAGTCTATGGAAGCCGACGGAAGACAGAACACCAAATCAGAAAACGCACCAACAAATTATAAAACACACCAACAAATCAGAAAACACAATCACAAATCAGCTGACAGGTGCAAAACACAACGTCAAATCGGAAAACAACTGCAAAGCAGAAAACACAACAACAAGCTTACAACCAAGCAACAGTGTGACATTATTTTAATTCCACACACACCCACACGCATGATAAAAGCGTTGAGACAAAATATTACAGGTCTAAGTGTAGGGTATGTACTTTATATACATATTGTGATAAAAATGGACATCACATTTTTTTGTTTAGATACCACATTAGTTCATACAATATAAATTAATCGTTTTATTAGCCAATATGGAGAGTTGAAGTTGTTTTAATGATCTGTTGACATTTTCTGTACACAGAGAATGCACACATTGTCAGCATTCTCAGAGGTTTTTTTATTTGCTCCAAAACAATATCTCAATAACAGTATCCTCTGATCTACTTGGAGTTGGCTTGTCTCCACTCCTCTCCAAAATAGAATGTTTACTGAACCGCAACGTTCAGACAGAACAAATCAATTCCAACAGTAGCTTATGACACCCGCAAATAGCCTACATACGTTGTCTTTTATGTGGGTGCTTTCGGTCTGATCGGTTGTTTGTAATGAACGATTATTTTGCTGCCGCCTTTTTACTGTAATTCCTCAGAATTTAGGCATGGCAACCCCTGCTTTTAACCCTTCCGTGCGTACCATCACAAATATGTAATTAGACCATATCATTAGAATGTTGAGATGAGAATGTTGTCACAAGGGCCTTCTAGTGCAAACATGACTCCAATGTGGTGCCTACAAGTCATTTATTGTTCTACTATAATAAGAATTATGTTACTATAGTTGTTATCATCAGAGTAGTCATCTAGTTTCTTTTGTAGGCAACTGTATAGGGTGACCATAAATTAGATTTTTTTAAAAAGAGGACGGGGCGGGTGGACGCTATGCCATTTTGAGTGTTATAAGTAGTTATATATAGGATAGTCTCAGCTTTCTGCCGATGACAATATTATCCTTCTACTCCAAATATTAAGCAAGATATACTCCTTTAAATCTCAACTGTCACCAAACCATGTTCTTGATTTCTTCAAATAAGTAGCGTATTGCGCTATTGCAATACAATCATTTTATACTTTATTTTAAAATAAGGGGCTATTATGTTCAAACAGCACAATATTCATAAGCTACAGTACTTCATATAGGTATGTATACATGTCCATTTAAAAAGCTATTTCAAGCTTGAGTTAAAACTGAAAAGGCCTTTTTCTACAAATTGACTGAATATATCCAGTAGATCCAAGGGTGATGTTAACTTGTGTTAAGGGTTAGTCAAGTTGAGCAGAATGCAAAAGGCAGAAATAGGCCCATGCAGAAATAATATTAAGCATAAGCAAAGATAATCAAACTTGAAAGAAAACCTTTAGGACGATGTGTATCGTTTTTTTTTTTATTGTTTGTTCCAACTAAAGATCTAACATTTTAGCAACATGGTAGTGGGTCCGTTTATTTTCACTGACATCTGTACCCCAATTTTGGATATCAAAGTTTGCCACATTTATTTTTGGTTGTCAAGAGCTAAAACGATAACTGCCCCCTTGATTTTATACGGTCACAAGCACGTCTTTAAAAATACAGTGAGCTGTTAACATTCAACATAATCATCATCATGCTAACGTTTATGCTAGCTGTGAAATCTCTAAATAGGGGACGGATATCAAAATAAATATAAAATTTAGCATCTACTGCATACTAAACACAAGCATTTTTTTCCACAAGCATTTCTACAAATATCAATGCACACCATAAAATTGCAGAGCACCACAGACACCCAGCATTTCCTCCTGGTGTCGGTGGCGTAGAATAGTTCTAGTACTAAGGACAAACAAAACTAAATTCTTGAAATTTAAATGACTATTCAGCAGCATAATTCCACTGGTATATTGCAGATCCAAGCTTAACGTCCCTCACTGACAGCAAATTTAAATCTGGCCAATAACAATACACGGTTCGAAGGTAGAGTTTCTTGTTTCCTGATGATGAAAATTCCATGAGTTTCGTGTTTGCCTAAACTGAATCCTATGCCTCTGCCGTGGGACCACGCCCATTTATACACTGCATCACCCGGAAAACAAACATTTGGGAGGAGACTTGTGGCTCTATAAAAACGTTAAGGACTGTGGCACAATTCTAATAGGAGAGGCTGAATTTTGACCTGTGTGAAGGAATTTGTCATGGCGTAAGTAAGCGCAGGTTTTATATATTTATATATATTCTAAAAGTCTGAATTAATAGTTCTAAGTTCATGATGAAATATGGCCTATTAATATAGTATTCATATGTATAATAAGAAAGAGCAAACTTGCATTTTAAGCCAACAACATATCTCTTAGTATGGATGATTGAAATGATTTTTAGTTTTGCTACTTTTTAAACACTTAAAAAATATATAAACTAGCCCAGGCTTTCTCGTATAGTTCAAACAGCAAACGTTGTATTAGGCCTATTCTAAATAGAATTAACTTCATGTTTTGTTCCTTATTTATTGCAGTTCAATACAAGATATGTTGCTTGCCAAACTGCGTCAGCTCGAGTGCCACTTCACCTGGTGTTTGAATGAAGCTGACTTAAAGGATCTACAGAGCAGGGTTAAAAACTACATTGACTTGGCAGAGGAAGAGGAGAGGAACATCGGATGGTCATACAGTAATCAGGCTTTCACAAAGTACATGCAGGGTCACCTTGAGGAAGCACGGGATGACTTGGCAAAGGCTGAACAGCACATCAGGGAACTGCATGGTGACAACTGTGAGAAGCAGCTCATTGTTACCTATGGAAATTTTGCATGGGTGTATTATCACATGAGCGAGCATGTGCAATCCCAGACCTACCTGGACAAGCTGGAGAAGATTAAGAAGAAGTTTCCTACAGAATCCCCTTCTGCCCTCCATCCTGAAATCTATGGGGAGAAAGGCAGGGCATTCCTGAAATTCTCTGACCAATACAATGAGAAAGCGAAAGAGTGCTTTGAGAAGGCGCTGGAGTTGGAGCCAGAAGAGATTGAGTGGAATGATGGCTATGCTGTTGCTCTGTATCGCATTGAATATTACAAACGCACAAGTTTTGAAGAGTCCCCAGCGAGCAAGCAGTTGAGACGGGTCTTAGAACTTGATCCAAACAATGCTCACATGATGGTTCTGCTGGGCCTGAAACATGCTGACTATGAAGAGCATGAGAAAGCAGTGGAGCTGATGGAAAGGGCCATGGAGTTGGAATCCGACAAACCCTACGTGATACAGTATGTGGCAAAGTACTATCGTAACAACGGAAAAGTTGATGAGTCCATATCTCTTCTGAATAGGGCGCTGGAAAGGACTCCCGATTCAGCCTTTTTGCACCATCAACTTGGACTCATCCATGATAAGAAAACTGCAAACAACAGAGAAGAGGCGAATAATCTGTTGAGGCTGAGCATCCAACACCTGGAGCAAGCCATCTCTCTGAAACCCTCCTTCATTTTTGCCAAGGTGAAATTAGCACGCATACATGGAAAAGGAAAAAACAACAGGAAGGCAGAAGAGATGTTTAAGAGAGCATTTGAAGATGCTACTGCTAGAAAGGAGCACCTGCAGATGGTCACTGTCAATTATGCAAATTTCCAGCTCTACGACAACGGATCAGCACCACTGGCTGTGAAGCACTACAAGGAAGGACTCAGATTACAGAAAGATACAATAGACTGGGAAATGTGTGCAAGAAAACTTGAAAATATTGCAAAAAACAAAATCTCCAGAAACCCCCATGATGGTGAAGCCTTTGGGATTCGGGGTTATGTTAATCAAATGAGAGCCATTGAGTGCTATGAGAAGGCTATTCTGTATGACCCTGACAATGAGGAGTACCTCACTGCTCTGTGTGATCTCCGCTTGTCTCTGAAATGATATCAAAACTGAAATGCAAAATCTTTCAGTGAAGCATTTAAGAGTTTTATCTTTGGTTGAAATGCAGTCTATATGTCATACACAGTAGAACCTGTTGAACTGTAAACAAAACAAATGTTATATGTAGAGGCAGAGGAAGTGCTTGTTAAAATGATTCTGCAGGAAACATAATGAATATTAACTCATAGTACAGATTATTTTCAGTAGTAATAAAGACAACTCACTTTATGCTTTTTTAAGTGTTGCACTGTATCTAAAAAACGTATTAAAAAAAAACAATAAAAGCTGTTTTGAGATGACCATGCACTGCAATTGTACTGCTATATACAATGTATTTAAAAACAACAGCACCATTGTGAAATCCTTTATTGTGTAAAATAAACATTTTTCAGTGAAATGTTTATATGCATATGCTTGTTCTATTTTATATTGAGAGGATTCTGATCTCTTCTGCTGACTGACATTCACAGTCAAAATATGGAAGGCCCACCAATAATCAGTCCTGGGCAGAGAAGGAATATCCACAAAACTGAAAATGTCTCTTTGAGGCTAAAATATGGATTCATGCTGGTGAAAGCTGGTCAAATATCTAACTAGGACAAAGGGGAGACACATCTCATCATCAATCGTCATTTCCCTTCACTGGTTCCAAATTTTAGCCACACAGCAAAAAAAATTAACACCCTAGGGTGTTTATAGGAGACCGTGTTCTCATATAAACACCCTGGGCGTTAAATGTACACCAGCAGTGTTAGATTTACACCGACATTTTGGCTGTGCCGGGTTGATTTGAAATTACTTACGCAATATCACATGAGAGGTGCTGCTATACTGTATATCAGCATGGCTGTGACTTGGTTGTAGGCACAAGGCCGCAGGCCAAGTGCTGAAGATAATCATTGCTAATGGTTATATTATACAACAGTATATAGCCTATAAAATATTTATAACGTTACAATTTAGATAACAGATTATGTTGTTATTTATTTGGCTCTGCCAGCAAATATAGTTCCTTCAGAATTCCATTTAAAAAGGAGTGTAAATAAAGCGGCGTGATCCCGGCCAGTGATGTTATGTTATCAGCACACAATGTATCTCGGCCAATCACAATTCACGGTCAGAACTAACTGTTGTATAATTAATTTCATTTTTATAGCAATTGCACAACTTATCAATGAAGGTCATCAGAAAAGGGTTCTATATGTGCACAAAGCCTGATAGTCAGAGTGATACAGCTTTTGCTGTTTGGGCACCAAGACTGAGGAGTTTATTGCAACAATATATCAGGGCAGCAACTTCCATGTCTGAATCGAAAACACACCTCTTTTGTTAATATAACAATCAAAGGGTTCCTGCTCTTTGGCTCCACTCTCTGGCACATTGCCGGATTTGTTCTCAAGACCACAGACCTCAACTATGCCAGCTGTACCTAGTGATGGGGGTGATGTTTCACAAAATGGAAAATGGCTGGAGCAACCAGAGCTACCATTATCAGTGTGATTCACTGACTTGAATAGATCATTGTGATCTGCTCTGGAGAGCAAAGGCTTTTGATTTCTTCGATTGATGACAACTGATCGTATCTCCACTTTTCTGTAGTATAAGAGAGTGGAAGAGACTAGAAACTATAACAAAGAACAAAACAATGGTAAAATATTCTATTTTTCACTCCATAAAGGCAAAAGTGAAACATACAATCATTTTATACTTTATTTTAAAAAAGTGACTATTATTTTTAAACAGCACAATATTCATACACTACGTTAGCCTCCTTCAAATAGGCATGTCGGCCATTTCAATTTAAAAGGCAATTTCAATTTTGAGTTCAAACTTTTATTATTCACTTTAATATTCAGCATGCATAGCTATTTCTGACATAATGTGGCTTAAAACATGAAAAGCATAATTCAGAGTGCTTTTAAAAATTCTGATGTTGCAATTGCGGTTGAAAAGAAAACATATGCAGCATATTCAGTCGGTTTACATATGCTTAGATCTGTCCTAGATCGCCCCCTTGTGGACTCTATAACCCCCACGGGGACGCACGTTGAAAATGCAGACCTGCCAACCTGCATGCATTTTTTGTACCATTTAAGCATTTTGACATGAAAGTATGCTGTCACGAATAGTCACACTAAAATACGCAAAAAGATGCCTGTTGTTGCACACTTTCCAGCATTTGGAGCAGAACCAATATGGGCACAAAGCATGGATGATTGACATGGATGATCTCAAGGCATTCGGGCCATGACAGCGGCCAGGTTGCAGCACTATGCGTTGTTCCTGGCAGGTCATATGTGTGACATACAGTTTAAACCAACGTCCTTCCACTCAAACGCAGATGGATTGTCCAGACTTCCCTGTACAAAAGAGAGACAAAAGCAGTGTTGATGCAGTGGACATTGTACACACTACGCAGCTCGAAGCTCTGCCGGTCACGAGTACAGTGTTCAAACGGGAGACAAGAAAAGATAGGATTTTGTCAAAAGCGTAGGCCTACACCTATGCCGTGTCAGGATGGCCGGCTACTGGCAGCAAGGAGCTGGCTCCATATTTTCAGCGGAGGAATGAAATAACAACCCACCAAGGGTGTTTGATGTGGGGAATGAGAGTCATGATACCCCAGAAATGAAGCTGCTACATGCACCCATGCAAAATATTAGAAAGTTGCTCTATGTTTGTGTTTAATGAAGTTTTTTAAGTTTTGGTTTAGTTTTTTACTCAACCATCTTCTAACGAAAGCCATGTATTCGAAATGATCCGTTACGATGCAGCCTAGCCTATATTATTTTGGGATGAATAATATTTTTACATATAGTTGCCTATAGTAATATAATTATGACTTGGCAGCATGTAGCCTCAGCTATTTATTATTTTCTATTTTTTCCCCCACTGATAGGCCTATTGTTACAGCGTCAGCTCTCCATGCCCACGTAACCTATACATTTTTTTTTACAGTTTATTAATGGTAGCCTAGGCTACAACACTGCAGGTCAAACTTGCATATAAATCAAATTAGAAATCATAATGATAACTATGCAAACATGGTAGAAATATCCACCAGTACGAATGTCTCTTTGAGGCTAAAATATGGATTCATGCTTATAAAAGCTGCTCAGATGGCTAGCCAGGGTAAAAGGGAGACACACCTTATCATTAATTGGTGCTTCCTTACACTGGTTACCTATATTAGCCAGGGTTGATTTTAAGTTACTTAAGCAATATCACAAGCGAGGAAGTGCTGTTATACTGACTGTATATCAGCATGGCTGTGATTTTGTACAAGGTAGGCCATGTGCCAAAGATAATCACAGCCGTGCTGATATTCATTGTGATATTGCTTTTATACACCAGCTCTATTCACCTAGAAATATCTATGAAGTAATGCTTGAGTCAACAGATTATGACGTTTATTTGGCTCTGCCAACAAATATAATTCCTTCAGAATTCCATTGAAAATGTTTTTTCCCCAACAATGTATCAATTAGAGTGTGAACAAATGGGAGTGATCCCAGCCGGTGATGAGGTCTGAGTTATGTTATCAGCACTCAATGTATCTCGGCCAATCACATTTCGCGGTCGGAACTAACTGTTGTATAATTAATCTTATGTTTATAGCAATTGCGCAGCTTATCAATGAATACTGTAACAACAGCAGGCCTTTCGAAGGTCATCGGCGAAGCGTTCTATATGTGCACAAAGCCTGATAGTCAGAGTGATACAGCTTTTGCTGTTTGGGCACCAAGACTGAGCTGTTTATCGCAAAAATATATCAGGGCAGCAACTTCCATGTCTGAATCAAAAATACACCTCTTCTGTTTATCAGGAGGACGAAGGGCAGGAGCAGGGCTAGGACGGGGAAGGGCAGGTAGGCTGGAGCAGGGCTGGATAGGAATAGGTAGGACAGGAGCAGGCTGGACAGGAACAGGTAGGACAGGAGCAGGCTGGACAGGAACAGGTAGGACAGGAGCACGCTGGACAGACAGGAGACCAGGAACTGGACGGGTAGCAGGGAACAAAACCACTGGAAAGTAATGAGGCAAGCACGAATGAAGAGCACAAGATGATCTGGGAGAGAACACAGAAACAGAGGAGACTAAATACCAAACTAACGAAGAAACAGTTGCGACGAAACAAATGAGAAAACACAATTCAGGTGCGGGGAAGTGGAGACACAAAATGGTGGGAGAGAGGGAAAACACGGAACGGACTGGCAGATAGAAAATACATATAAACGGAAAAACCAGACGTAGACTATAGACGTGGAGGCACGGGACGTGACACAGGGTGGTAGTCGACCCATACAAAGTTAGCATAAGCCACCAAAAATTCTGTTGGGACCTGCCTGTCTTCCTTTAGGGTGGCCTCAGCCTTAATGAGGAACTCAAGGGCACCCTCATTGTTTCCCTTCATGCAGCCCATGTAAGATAAAGTGTTGAAATGTGTGGCATGGTATCTGAACCCAATCCAGAAGCTTCACTAATTGTGTGTTGCTTTGGATAAGCGCGTGAGCTAAATGCCTAAAATATTAATGTAAATTAAGCTTCTCTGGAATGATATGCAGGCATGTCAGCTTTACTTATGTGTCTCGTGAAGGGACACTTCAGTTGCTTCAGCTTTGTATCAACGTCACCTTGTCAGGGAAATTACAAAACATACCCAAATTAAATCATTAGCCACAGAAACCAGTCGAAGTTGTGTAAGTAAATTCCGTTTTCACATACATCACTTTGATAGGTGAAATAAATGAATGTATTCCTAGATTCATAATCTACCATCGACCATACCATATTTGTTTTATTAGCACAATAATATTGTTGCATAATGCGCTGCAGTGTTGTACTAAAAAGAAAAATGCGTAGCCTCGTGAGTGTGGACAGCTGACGCAAAAACAATATTCCTCAATGAAAAAAATGCAAACAATAAACGCATGCCACCAATTTTTAATTGTATTACTATGCTATGTTTAAAACTATTTATAATTTTAACCCCGAAAAAAGTGTACAGACAGTATTTTGGGGGTGATTAATGCCTTTATTAAGATTCTCATTCGGAGTGAAGGCGTGCCTGCGGAATGAGGGTTTGCTCGGGGAACATGCACACGCGGAATGAGGACGCGCTCATTCGGCATGAAGACTTGCACACATTAAATGATCATGCATAACAAAGTCATCCATGAGATAATTGCATACGTGGACTAGAGAACCGCGGTAAAGATAGCATTATGGTCGATATTCGTTTGATATACACTTTCATCAGCTGAAAGTGAATGTTGATGTTGTCACAAACGCACGAATTTTGAAACTTTCAACAGGCTAATATCTAACTCCTTTGACATAAATAGGCTACTTGTCAAAGGAGTTAGAAGTTATTAGCCGTTGAAAGTTTCAAAATGCTTGCGTTTGTGACAACATCAATTGTGAAATTTTGTCCTTATGGGTTTTCCTCATGAATCGCTTTTTTAATTCAATGCAGCCTATTCAATTTAAAAACGCATTAGATTGACAAGAACGCAACGTAGAGCTGTCGCAGCAAATGCACATTGTTCAGAATGATTTATAATTTTTTTTCCACAAATACTGTCAGTTCCCTACAGAGCGAGTAATTAGTTAACTGGCACATCAATTTGTCTGCGACAATATGGAGCATTAACGTGAATTAGGAATTTTGTCCAATACAAACATCATATAACTGGTGCACTGCTGCATAAGAGCTGAACATCAATATAAATAAAAAACACTACAAAGTAGACGTAGTAGCTATAAGTTAGTTGTAATGCTAGGTAACACCCGGAACAGCTCTTTTTACTTCAGTCCGTGTTCCAGATTTAAGAGGGTTCTGGGGTTTTACTTAGTGCAGTTATCCAACAAATTCAGTAATCCTGTTTCATAAATCTTATCGTTGATTGGTTCACGATTGGTAAATAGGCTCAATGTTAATCTACTCCAGGTTTTTTTATTTAGATGTGGTGTTATGTGGTTTATAGAGGGGAAACAACAGTGAAATCAACCCGTTTGAAGTAGCCTCAAACAATTTTTTCATATGAATACAATAAGAAGTTTTTACCACATGTTTCTATTAATGTTCAGCTCGTATGCACCAGTGCAGTAGATATATGATGTTTGTATATTGGACCTTCGAATTTCCTAAATTATGTGAATCCACCATCTTGTCGCAGACTAACTGATGCGCCGGTTTTTATGAACTAACTACTCGCCCTGTAGGGAACTGACAGGCAAATCACTGAAAAAAATCATAAATCATTTGAACAATATGCATTTGGTGTGACATCTCTATGTTGCGTTCTTGTCAACCTAATGCGTTTTTAAATTTATTATATATCGAATAAAAAAATATATGAGGAAAACCCATAAGAACAAAGTTTCAGAAATCATGCTATGTCAAACGCAAATATTTTGAAACGTTTATGTGAAAGGAGTTCGAAGTTATTAGCCGTTGAAAGTAAATACAGGCTATGAAACGAATATCGAACATAATGCTATCTTTACTGCGGTTCTCGATTCCACATATGAAATGAACTCATGGACGACTTCATTACGCATGAGAATTTAATGTGTGCACGTCTTCATGAATGAGCGCGTCCTCATTCCACGTGTGCATGTTCCGCAAGCAAACCCTCATTTCGCAAGCACACCTTCACTCGACTCCGAATGATCACCTTCCTTCAGCAAGCAGGTTTTCCTTCCGAATGAGCATCTTAATAAAGGCATTAATCACCCCCCATTCAGTAGACTAGCTACCTGATCGTAATCGAAATGTTTGGAATAAATAATTTTCGTTTATCAAGAAGAGGTTTTGTATAAGAAGCGATACCGAAACTTAATCTTTATTTCCAATTCCCCTTCTCGTTCAAAGCAGTGAACATCAGAGTATTACATGGAATGTTAAGCTATTTTTTCGAATGAATGGACACGGTTTTTCGCTTTGGTTTACACTAAACAGTGAAGGCACACTTCACTGAACACAAATTGTTCATTTGGTGAATATGAATGGGACAAGTATAAGTCTTGATATCTCAAAATAATACTTTTTATGGTTTTATTCACTTGTGGTAGATACTTTAATAGACGAATTATGTGCCTTTGCATTAAATGTGTTAAATGTATCCCTGTACATTATGTTAGTGGTATTAAATAGAGTTACGGACTAACGTGAGACACTCCATTAAAAGTCTCCTTATGTCATCACAAGACAGCAGTTATTGAGATTTAAAAAAATAATAATAATCTTTCATGCATGAATTATTACAAAACATATTTTTATTACTTGTAAGGACATGCGAAGGAACGTTCAAAATGTGTATTTTCAATTTTCTGTATTTTGAAGAAATGCCTTGAAGGTATGAAAAAATATTATGTGAATTTGTAATTGGAATACAATAAAAAATATTTTTTTACAAAGTTACTCGCCGCAAATTTCGTCAGTAAAAATATATTTATTGTGATTGTGTTATTATTGCGTTGTTTGCAGTAAGCAACAAACATACATTATAGTGAAAAAGTAGAAATACAGTAAAAACAACGATAATGGTCGATAATACTGACATCCTGTGAAAACATTTGTGAGAGAGAGTGGCGGAGAGGAAGAGAGAGGGAGAGGGAGAGGGAGGGAGAGGGAGAGAGAGTGGTGGAGAGGAAGAGAGAGGGAGAGGGAGGAAGAGGGAGTGGCAGAGAGGAAGAGAGAGGGAGAGGGAGAGAGAGTGGCGGAGAGGAAGAGAGAGGGAGAGGGAGGAAGAGGGAGAGAGAGTGGTGGAGAGGTAGAGAGAGGGAGAGGGAGGGAGAGATAGAAACAGAAAGAGAGAGGGAGAAAGGGGGAGAGCAGGGGACACTCTCAGAAATAAAGGTGCAGTGGAGGTACATTTAGGAACACATTTCGTCAAGGAACAAATTTCCCAAAGGTACCCTGAAAGTACAAAAATGTACTTTTACAAGTAAAAAGGCTACAAATTAATTATGTATGGCTGGCGAGGGGTACAATTGAATGTACCTATAGGGTGCCACCCCAGTGACAAGTGTTTCTACCTTTTTAGGTACTTTTTCGTACCTTTTTTTCTGAGAGTGAAGGAGGGAGAGGGAAACAGGGAGAGAGGGAGGGTGAAAGGTAAATGGAGAGAGGGGGTGAGGGAGAGATGGAGAGAGGGTATAGGAGAGAGGGGGAAAGAGAGGAAGAGGGTGAGGAAAGGAGGGAATGAAAGAGAGGGAAAGAGAGTCAAAGGGAGGGATACACACTGAGTGGAAGAAAAAGAGAGAGGGAAGGAGAGAGAGAGGGAGCGGGATAGGGAGAGATGGAACTACTTGTTTGTGCATCCATAGTGGTCATGTACAGCCATGAGTGGAGATTAAGGTGGAACCCCCACCCAAATCTTCCGAGATGTCAATTCCCGCCCCCGCTCAGCCCCCCTCACGATATCAATCAGAAGCCCCCCGGTCTGCGATAGCAACCTCAACCACCCCCCTGCTCTGTTCTCTATAGAAGGTATTCACAGCTATACCACAGGTACTTGGTATGTTCCCACCACCACCTGCCATTTTGATCTTCAATGTATCAAAACTAGAAAAGCCAATGGAGCATATGAAAATTTAGGCAAAGGTCCAAGAAATCTGCTGTTATTTGGTTTGGAGATCACAAATGTTTTTGACTATAAGTAAAAATAGACTTTGAAAAGTCTGTCCATTGTAGTGGACTCCATGCATGAATGTTTACATAGTGCAAGGTGTAAAGAAATACATCAGACAAGGTGGTGTTTTAATTAATATAGGTGTTTATTATTAATTACATAATAGGAAAAGCAACAGCAAGCAACATTAAATCAATAAATACTAGTCACAGCCAATAAGAATAAACAGTGCAATTTGCATAAATAATATCGGCACAAAATGTTTGTTTTCTCATACTGCATCCAACATCTAGGGCCTGATTTACCAAGACTTTTAGCATGTGCAAAACTAATAACACAACCAATGTTAACATGACATTCAGTACATAATAATAACAACAACTAAAACATCAACAATAATAATAAGGCAGCATCTTTCATGCATTGAAAGTGCAGTCAGTGAGGAAAAGATTTAATGCAAACATTCAACCAAACAACATTAAACTTTTTTCTTTTTTTCCAGTTATGCTCAATTGAAAGGTTTTGCATTTAAAACTTTTGATACTGTGATCATTGCAGAGACAAGCGGAGATTACAGAGTGCAGTGAGGTACTGCTCATTGCCAGGGTCATACAGAATGGCCTTCTCATAGCACTCAATGGCTTGAGGCTTTTCACCTGTTATTTCGTGAACATAGCCCAGAATCCCAAAAGCTTTGCCATCATGGGGGTTTCTGGAAATGTGTTTATTTGCAATGATTGTGAGTTTCTTTGCACACTTTTTCCCCTCTGCTTTATTCTTCTGCAGTGCGAGCCCTTCCTTGTAGTGCTTGATAGCCAAGGGCTCTGATTTATTGTGGTAGAGCTGGAAATCTGCATAACGGAGGTTTACTACATGCAGGCTGTCGTTCTTAGCGGTAGCAACTTTGAATGTTTCTTGAAACATCTCCTCTGCTTTCTGGAAGTTCTTCTCTTCTGCGTAGCAAGCTGCTAAATCTAACATGGCATACACAAAGGAGGGTCTAATGGAGATGGCCTTCTCCAGGTGTTGGATACGCAGCCTGAGCAGAGCTTCAGCCTCTTCTCCTCCATTCTGGCCTGAATTGATTTTTTTATAATTGTAGACCAGGGCAAGTTGATGGTGCACAAAGGGTGAATCTGGTATTTTTTCCAGCAGTCTTTTCAGAAGAGATAAGGATTCTTCAACTTTTCTGTTTTTCCGATAGTACTTTGCCACATACTGTATCATGTAGGGTTTGTTGGGCTCCAACTCCATGGCCCTTTCAATCAGCTCCTCTGCTTTCTGATACTTTTTGTAGTCAGCATGTTTCAGGCCCAGCAGAACCATCATGTACGCATTGTTTGGATCAAGCTCTAAGACCCGTCTCAACTGCTTGCTCGCTGGGGATTCTTCCAAGCTCGTCAGATCAGACTCAGTGCGATACAGAGCAACAGCATAGCCATCATTCCACTCAATCTCTTCTGGCACCAACTCCAGTGCCTTCTCAAAGCACTCTTTCGCTTTCTCATAGTATTGGCGAGAGAATTTCAGGAATGCCCTGCCTTTCTCCCCATAGATTTCAGGATGGAGGGCAGAAGCGGATTCTGTAGGAAACCTTTTTTTAATCTCCTCCAGCTTGTCCAGGTAGGTCTGGGATTGCACATGCTCGCCCATGTGATAATACACCCATGCAAAATTTCCATAGGTAACAATCAGCTGCTTCTCACAGTTGTCACCATGCTGTTCCCTGATGTGCTGTTCAGCCTTTGCCAAATCATCCCGTGCTTCCTCAAGGTGACCCTGCATGTACTTTGTGAAAGCCTGATTACTGTATGACCATCCGATGTTCCTGTCCTCTTCCTCTGCCAGTTCAATATTGTTTTTAAGCCTGTGCTGTAGATACGTTAAGTCAGTGTCAGCCAAACCCCAAGTGAAGTGGCACTCAAGCTGATGCAGTTTGGCAAGCAACATATCTTGAAGTGAACTGCAACAAATAAGAAACACAACAGGATGAAGTTAATTCTATTTATAACAAATAACATTGTTGCTTTTTGAACTATAAGAGACAGTCCGGGCTAGTTTTAGACGTTTTTATAAAAGTGTTTTAGTTCAACTAAAAATCATTTAAATCATCCATACCGTTATGTATGTGGAATACCCCCAGTTATATACATGGCACTAGTTTATGTTAACGGTGTTAGCCTACCTGATTGAGTGCTATGTGTGCGCAGTGATCTGTAACTCATGCTTGAACATGATGGTGAACAGTAAAGACACGTAAATTGTATCCCCGGGTTCATGCATCGTTATTACTGTTGTAATTGAGGTAAATGCAACACATACTAAGAGATATGTTGTTGGCTTAAAATGCAAGTTTGCACTTTCTTATTGTACATGTCAATACTATATTAATAGAATTCTATAATATAGTAATATTTCATCATAAACTCAGAACTATTAATTCATACTTTTAGAAGGACTTACATTTATAAAACCTGCGCTTACTTACGTCACAAGAAACACATTCACACGGGTCTTGAAAACAGGTAAAAATTCAGCCTCCCTTATTAAAATTGCGCTAGTCCATAACGTTTTTATAGAGCCACAGGTCTCCTCCCAAATGTTTGTTCCAGATGATGCAGTGTTTAAACGGACGCGCCCCCATGACAGACACTCCAGAGGATTTAATTTAGGCAAACACGAAACTCAATGACGAAATGTCATTTTTCGTTATCAGGAAAAAATAAATTATACCTTAGAACCACGTATTTTTAGTTGGCCAGATTTAAAGTATCTGTCAGTGAGGAACCTTAAGCGTAGATCTGCAATATACCAGTGGAATTAGACCAATGTGGGCTATATGCTGCTGAATAGTCATTTACTTTTTTAATTTAGTTTCGTTTCTCCGTAGTGCCAGAGCTATTTTATACGCCACCGATAACGGGACGAAATGCTGTGTGTGTGGTGTTCTGCAATTTTCTGGTGTGTAGGCTACTGATATGTGTAGAAATGCAATTGTGAAACATAGTTGCCTATGTGGTGTAGGCTACATTTAATATTAATTTTGATATACGTCCCCTATTTAGAACTACATTATGTCAACAGCTTATCCGCAGCTTTACCACCCCAGGTAAACTGAAACCTGAAGGCTAAACAGTACATTCGTAGATGAGATAATTTTATTACATTTTCCACTTCCATTGTAGGCTACATACAAATACTACACTGTAAGCTACTTGAAACGTACAGTTTTGCATACTTCCGCGTAGGAGACGAGTGGAGGAAAGGAGGTGAGGAGTGAAGAACGAGGCATGTTATCGAGGCATAAAACGAGGCACGGGGGGGCATATTGGGACGCCAAGTTCGGGAGTGCGTCCCAATATGCCCCCCCCCCCCCCCCCCCCCCCCCCATGCCTCGTTTTAAAAGTTTATTTTGGGTTGTGAAGAGCTAAAACGATGAGCGTCCCCTTGATTTTATAGGGTCGCAAGCACGCCCTTAAAAATCCAACCGATCGACTACTAAACACTTTGTTTCACAAGCATTTCTACACATATCAATTGCCTAACATAAAATTTCAGAACATCACACACACACACACACACACACACACACACACACACACACACACACACACACACACACACAAACACACACACACACACACACACACACACACACACACACACACACACACACACACACACACAGCATTTCCTCCCGTTATCGGTGGCGTATAGAATAGCACTGGTACTACGGAGAAACGAAACTAAATTCTAGAAATTTAAATGACTATTCAGCTGCATATAGCCCACATATGGCCATATTCCACTGATATATTGCAGATCCACGCTTAAGGTCCCTATCTGACAAGTAATTTGAATCTGGCCAACTAAAAATATATGGTTCTAAGGTAGATAGAGTTTCTTATTTCCTTATAACGATAAATGCCATGAGTTTCGTTTTTGCCTAAACTGAATCCTCTGGAAGGTCTGTCGTGGGGCCGCGCATGTTTAAACACTGCATCATCTGGGACAAACATTGGGGAGGAGACTTGTGGCTCTATGTGTGACATCTCGGAACATTTGGTGCGGGGGTAAAGTAATCTCCACTCTTGGCTGTACATGACCACTATGGATGCACAAACAAGTAGTTTTAATCTCTCTCTATCCCGCTCTCCCTATCCCACTCTCCGTCCCTTTCTCTCTTTCCCACTCAGTGTCTCTCCCTCCCTTTCCCTCTCTCCCTCCGTCTGTCTCTCTTTCCCTCTCTCACATCCTCCTTTCCTCACCCTCTCTCTCCTTCCCCCTCTCTTCCTCTCTCTCCCTCTGTCTCTCTCCAAATCCTAATCCAAAAATGATTTCTTGGCAGGAAATACTTAGCAAATATTGCCAAAGCGTATAGTACTACAAACAACAACAACAACAATAATAATAATAATAATAATAAAAACATTGAAAATTAACTAAATAATAACAGTGATGACTGCTCACTCAGTGTCCCTCAGGTTATGGCAAGCTGATATGTATTTTGCTGCAATTGCGGCTGTCGGTCCTTCTCCTAATACAATTTTTATTTTGTCATCCTTTGTCAGGGAAGAGTTCTTTATAATTTTAGAGAACTTATTGAAATATATTTGTCTTATATTTGAATATTTTCCACAATAAAGGAGAAAGTGCATCTCTTTCTCCACCTCTCCTGTCTTTCAGTGACCACATATACGTTGTTCTTTTTGTAGTCATGTTTTCCGGTGTCTGCCCCTTCAATAGCAAAGGTGTGGTCACTGAGCCTGTACTTGGTCAGGACAATCAGCTCATGTGTAATCTCTTTTTAGGGCCCAATAACAGTCAAGTTTGTTTTGTGTTTTGGTTACATCATTTCAATTTTCCAGATAGAAGGTTTTTGTTTGTTTAATAATTTGGTTTACTCTGATTTGCTGGTAAGCAGTGTTGGTATGGAGCTGGTTTGTGCTTTGTGTCAATGGTGTTAATGGGTTAGCCAGCTTCATTACCAGCTGACTGAGGGGACTCTTTTCATGACTGAGCTCTTGGGCTTTCATTGCCTTAAATTGCAATGTGTCTTGGGGGCTTGATTTTAAGTGCATCCAGAATTTTAATGCTCTTTATTGAGTGTTTTTCTTGGCACTGGGGAGCTTTTAACTTGTTTGCTGTTTGGGAGTTCAGGCCTGGTTTTGACCCAATTTTCCTTCTGTTTCTCTGTACAGCGTCTTTGCGACAGTTCTCTGTAAAAAGCGCTATGCAAAATACATTGAATTGAACTGAATTGAATATGAATCATTAATGGATAATGCCCTGCCCTGTATGCTTTATTTGGGGGTTCCATCTGTACTTCTAGAATGTTTCTGCAAAATTCTACATGCAGGGTCTCTATTGGTTTGTTGCTCGATTGGATGCTTGGGAAGCATCCTGAACTCAGTACTAGGTTGAACAATTTAAGCACAGCCTCTTGCATTTCATGAGAGCTATTTTTGAGCATTTAATTCCTGATTCCACTAGGTTTTCTTTAATCATATTGTGATGTGCTTTACAGCGGGATTTCACAATATAGATTTTCAAAATAATATTTCCAAATAGTTCCATCATTAATGACTATGTCTTGTGGTTTTGTTGTGCTTAAATTGCTCTACATGTCCCATAAATGGTTTTTATTAATTGAGTCTTCAATATCATGTCGAGTGTTGTTTATGTATTTTAGTTTTTTTCAGTTTTAGGGTGTTTTTGTATTCTTTTAGAGTGTCACAGTATTTCAGGCGTAAATCCTGTTTTTGAGGTTGGTTATGTTTTTGGTTTGTTAGTTTTCTTAGATTTCTTCTGACGTTTTTGCATTCAATGTCAAACCATTTACATGCTTTATGCATCCATGCTACATCCTGGGTTGGGCCCTGTTGACAGTGTTAAGGGGGCTGGAGGGATTTCGGCCCAAGGCCATGTATTTTAGGGTTTTTGCAAATACCTTCACACCCTGTTGGTTTTGATGCATTTGATGATTTCCATTTATCTCTCTCCCTCCCTAATAAAAAAAACATGCAACAAAAATTGCTATGTTTTGTAATAATTCGTGCATGAAAGTGATATTTAAAAAAAAAAAATCTCAATAACGGCTGTCTTGTGATGACATAAGGAGACTTTTAATGGAGTGTCTCACGGGAGTTACCAATATAATTTACAGAGATACATTAAACGCATTTAATGCAAAAGGACATGTATTAATCTATTAAAGAATCTGCCATACGTGAATAAAACCATAAAAAGTATAATTTTGAGAAATCAAGAATTACACTTATCCTATTCATATTCACCAAATGAACAATTTGTGTTAATTGGAGCATCCTTCACCGTTTAATGTAAACCAAAGCGAAAAACCGTTTCCATTCATTAGAAAAAATAACTTACATTGTATGTAATACTCTGATGTTCACTGCTTTGAACGAGAAGGGAAATTGGAAAGAATATTAAGTTTTGGTATCGTTTCTTATACAATCGGTACAAAACCTCTTCTTGATAAACGAAAGTCATATATTCCAAACATTTCAGTTAGCCTACGATCAGGTACTGATTGTACAATTTTCTTTGGGATTAAGATTAAGAATATAAATAGTTTGAAATATAGTATAGTAATATAATTAAGACTTGGCGGCATGCATTTATTGTTTACATTTTTTTCAGTGACAAATATTGTTTTAGCGTCAGCTCTTCACACTCATGCATTTTTTCACTGCAGCGAATTATACAACAAGCTAATTGTGCTAATTATACAAATATGGTATGGTTAATGGGAGTTTACAAATCTAGGACTACATTTATTTTACCTATCCAAGTGAAGTGTATGTGAAAACGGAATTTATTTACATTTATTTTTCATTTAATTAGCCTATGTTTTTTTCTAATTGACCTTGATGCAAAGCTCAAGGAGCTGGAGTCTCCCTTCACGTGGGACTTAAGTAGGCTAAGGTTGACACTTATTACCGGGATGACATTCCAGAGAAGTTTACATTTCAATTTATATTTTAGGCATTTAGCTCACGCACTTATCCAGAGCAACTTACTTACTAATTAGTGAAGCTTCTGGATTGAGTTCTGCCCCCACAGATACCAGGCCACACATCTCAACACTTTATCTTATATGAGCTGCATGAAGGGAAACAATGAGGGTGCCCTTGAGTTCCTCATTAAGGCTGAGGCCACGCTAAAGGCAGACAAGCAGGTCCCAACAGCATTTTTGGTAACTACCACCCTGGCTATCTGTGAGATGTGGAGCCCTACTTTCTAAACTATTGAGACTGAAATGCCAATGGTTTTAACACAACAAACTTGCAAAACCAATAAAAAATAATTTTCAATATGGAATACGACAAGGCAATAGTTTCTTTGTCAGAGAACTGGACATGAATACCTCTGCCTCTGAGATTCCTGTGGATTGTATATACTGTACAGTACAGCTACTATACATACAGTCTCACTTTAAATTAAACTACACATCCATTCCACGTCATTGGCAATGGGCTATATTTTGACATACACTATTTCCACATCACAATAACTATCCTTATGGCGCTTCTTGTGAGGGATGTGTTGTAATGCAATATTTGACATGCAGGAGTGAATTCAACTATTTTTCAAAATGTTTATCAAACACAAGGCCTAAGACCTGGTGAGTAAGAGATGAAGGTAGAAGTGCCACGGAGTGGTTTTATCTCAAAGTGTATCTCAGCAGAGTCCCTTCCCAGGTGAGCCTCTGTCACTGCATGTTTCAGAAAGCTGCTCAACCTCAATTGCTTCAATTAATATTCAGATGACTGTGTGTCAACCATTTACCAGTAGGCAAGAAAAGATGGGAACACAAGTGCTCCAACTGTGAAATGTTCTCTCTTGTGATTCTATAACCGTGTGACTACATTTTCCTGCCATGTTTTGGGTGAATTTAGTCCATGTCAAAATGTCACCCCATTTCATGAAATGCATATGTTTTTGTTACCAGTGTTTAATGTTGTGGTTGTAATTTATTCTTAGAAATGCTTGATTCAATTTTTTTTTAACTTTATTAAATTCCGTCAATCCTTACAATACAATTTCCATCAAGAATTTCACCAACATCTCATTGAAATCATAGAAGAGAAGTTGCACTAACCTATGGGGAATTGGGGCAAGAAAAATATGGAACGTTCTACACTGCCTTTCAAAATAATCTTTAAAGACAGAAACATTGCATTGAAATGTCAACGTCACGCATTGCCAAGAACATGAATGCCGGTGTACGAATAGTTTTCATATTAAACAGGAGTGAAAAACTTTCCAACAAAATCATCAGGAGTCATTTTACTCATGTTTAGGAGCACTGTCATTTAAAGCAGGTCATTAGATGCATTGTGCTCTAATCTCTGTGTTCTATTTCATACCGGTCAACACGCCACGGTATGGGTCATCCTCGCCGAGAGGAGGAGCTGCTAGGAGACTGTTTATCAAATTAACCACCACTACGGGCGGAACCACGTCACGCCATAAATATGGCGCTTGTACGCTGCCCGACCTCTTTTTGCCTCCCGAGCGCCCGGAGCTACGTCCTGTTCGGAGTACGTTTCCGGGGCTTTCCCTCCCCCAGCAACGCGGTTTGTTGCTGTTTGTTCGCCACTTTACTCGTGGTATTGTTACCTTGTCGTAGCCGGTCACTGCTGGTTTTTCATTGCAGAATTACATCGGGTTTAAGCCGATATCCTTCTGATTGCTTTCAGCGGCGGTAAGGATTCAATTCTTTCCTTTGTCGGTATAAGTGGAAGGCAGATGGCTGTCGTTTTTCTTTCATACAGAAATTATTATTGGTTGTACTAATACCTTTCTGTTTATGCTAGCCATGTTAGGCATTGTGTTGGTTCACTTGTTAGTTGCACAGCAACAATAACAGTAACTACAAAAGCGCTGGACACGCTTGCAATCGTTGCTGTAGGCAGATTGCTGCCATTTCCTTACAGAAGTTATATTCGGTTTGAATTGATACCCTTCTGTCTTATATTAGCCGCTGGGCTTTGGGTTGTGTTTCGTTAGTTGCGTAACAACAACAACAACAACAACAACAAAAGGCCGGAAGGAGCCCCTGTGTCCGTCAGAGCAGACGCTACCTGAGGCTCCCACACCCCCTCGCGCCCTTCAGTACCACTGATTAGGGCCCTTGGCTTGGTGTCGGACATACTGCATTCCTGTTGGTTCCAGCAGAGAAAAAGAGGGGGGAAAAAAACAGCCGGAAGGGTCGTGAGAGCAGACGCTGCCTAAGACCTCCACACCCCCTCGCGGTCCTTCAGTACCACTGACTCGGGCCCTTGGCTTGGTGTTGGACACACTTCCGGGCTAAGCATGTCGGAAGGCGTACAGAATCCGGGAGATGGTGGGGCGTCTAGGGAGGATGTCCCACCTGGGCAATCAGCGTTTGTGGAGCATGATATGGAGCCGCACGCTCAGGGGGCTGGGGCCAGGAAGTGCGCTAGAAAGCATAAGCATCAGGAACCGGAGTTCCATCAGCTTCAGTTACAGGTGCAGGCGATGCAGCAGACCCTTCAGGGGCTGGTAGCATCACAGCAGCAGACACCCAGGCCCCCGGACCCCTGAGGCCCGGTGCCTGGACCTTCCTGCCGTCACCCCGACGAGCTGTCTACGACGGCATCGGATAGCCTGTACCGTCAGACGGACCCCCAACAGTCTGGGACTGAGGAGGGGTCAGTGTCTGGCCAGGAAAGCAACTGCGCTTCTGGGCTCCTGCCCTTGGATCCCTCCGACCGGGCGGTGATTCTCAGGGCGGCAGAGCATGCTCGCCTCCCCCCCGTTGGTTCCTGCTCCCTCACTTTTCAGCCGCGGCCTTCAGCGGCCGAGTGCAGAGGCGTTACCACCTCTGCCCGATTTTTTGACAGAACTACCGGCATCCTGGCAGTCTCCTGGTGCCTATGTGCTCCCCAGGACCCAGTTGGCCAATATGGCGGGTGCCGCGCCCTATGGGTTGGCGGCCCCTCCACAGATTGGGCCTATGTTTTCGCTGCTCGCAGGCGCTCAGCATCCCAATAACTGATGCAGGGCTACTGACAAGCGGGTGTGTAAGGCTTATCAGTCCGCTGCCCTTGCGGCCCGACTGGCCAACACCAACGCACTACTGCTGGTGTACCTGGAGGGTATGCTGCAGGACATGTACTCCGCTGCCCCCAGTGACTCAGCAAGAGAGATGCTGCGTGTGGTGGACATTATGATGCGCGGGGCTAGTGCTCATGCCCAAGCCCTGGGGCACTCCATGTCCTCACTCGTCCTGGCATGCCGCCAGGTGTGGCTGGCTCAGTCCGGTCTAGCGGACCAGGAACAGGTAGCAGCCCTTACCGCCCCAGTAGTTCCGGGGCAGGTGTTCGGGCCGCCTGCAGAGGCTGCCTTGGAGCAGTCACGCAGGGCGAGAGAGATGTTGGGGGCAGTAGGACGGGCTCCAGCCCCGTGGCCCCCAGCACGCGGGGCGTTCGGGAACCATTTTTTTCGCGGAGCTCCCCCAGCCTCAGGCCCCACCCCCACTGGTGTGCACAGGGCCTTTCAGGGGCCTTCATCCGACTTCCCAGAGCCGAGGCCCCGGCATTCTCAGCGGGACCGGGCGCGGTAAAAACCCCCCGGTAAGTCAGCTTCCCGAGGCCGGTCCCGTCGCTGACGGTTACCAGCCTCCGGCACAGCATTTTCCCCCTCTTCATCGCGCAAAGTGGCGCCTATGTACCCGATGTCCTTGGGTGCTCAGCACTTTGGAGTCAGGGTACAGGCTCCAATTCAACACCAAGCCCCCCCGCTTTTGCGGGGTTATTCCTACTCGGGTGAGAGACGGCGCCGCTGCGCGAGCTCTCTCCAATGAGATTCTGGTGTTGCTAGAGAAGGGAGTAATAACACCCCTGCCCTCGGTGGCAGCGGGACGGGGGTTTTATTCAGCATATTTTCTGGCCCCCAAGAAGGATGGATACACCCAGCCTGTATGCGGTTGGGGGACAGTAGCTCACCGGTCTCTCTGCGCCCCAACCCCGCATATCGGCCTAAGGTCCTCTCGCGGTCATACGTCTCTCGGCCAATCGTGTTGGAGGCTTTTCATCCTCCTCCCCATGAGACCCCTGAAGAGGCCAGACTGCACTCACTGTGCCCTGTCTGGGCCCTGCGGTCTTACATCTCCCGCACAAGTGCGGTTAGGAGAACCAATAACCTGTTTGTGGGTTATGGAGGGGCTACGCAGGGGCTTGCCCTGTCTAAACAGCGCTTGGCCCACTGGATCGTAGAGACGATTTCCACGGCTTACAGCAGCTCTGACGTGCCCCCTCCCTCAGGCGTGGTAGCTCACTCCACTCGGGGTGTAGCTACCTCCTGGGCCTTACTACGTGGCGCCCCACTCGCTGACATTTGTGCAGCGGCGGGCTGGGCCTCATCACTCACTTTCGCCAGGTTTTATGACCTGGACGTAGTGTCATCAGCATTGGTTGCCTCCTCTGTCCTCGGGGCAGCGGAGCAACCTCATATGTAAATTAGTGATGATTCAGGGTTTTTATCACCCGGTGGTTATGTTCCACGTTTCCCACTTGAGCTTGCTCTTCTGGTAGAACAGCAGCCAATGGTGTATTTTATTTGACAGGATCCGCACTCATGCTATGACCCTGTGGTCCTGGTTACCCCACTACATCCCCCGCCTGACTTTATTTGGTACTCTGTGACCCATACCGTGGCGTGTTGACCGGTATGAAATAGAACGTATGGGTTACGGATGTAACCCTGGTTCTATGAATATGGTCAACACGCCACGCTGTGTGGTCAGGCGGGGAACCTTGCGCCCTCTGGACGGCAAGTGCCCTCAAGTCGGCAAAAGAGGTCGGGTGCGTACAAGCGCCATATTTATGGCGTGACGTGGTTCCGCCCGTAGTGGTGGTTAATTTGATAAACAGTCTCCTAGCAGCTCCTCCTCTCGGTGAGGATGACCCATACCGTGGCGCGTTGACCGTATTCATAGAACCAGGGTTACATCCGTAACCCGTACCTTTGTGTTATTATCTGCAGATATTAGTAAAACATTGTTTTCGCATTAATTGTTATTTAATGACAGTGAGGGATCATCTTCACCAGATTTATAGCATGTCCTTCCTGCAGAGTGGGATGTCTTTGATGATAAAGCCCTCATTAAGATGATAATGCACTCATCCACAGGTCATGAGTAGCCGCCACATATTTTTGGTAAACATGACACTGACATAATCCATCTAATCAGTGGCCAGATCTGAAACTTTGTGCATGCTGTGGTGTTGGCTAGTTCTGACAATGGAACAGTGCAGGAGAACATTAAAAAACTTTATTAAAAAAATTATATATTTTACCTGCATATGCATCATTTAAGTGACATTGTTTATTTTCACAACTGAATGTAAGATTGATGAATGACTTTAATGGGACCACCAAACATTATTTTAAAATATGTAGAAGGGTAGATTCACTTTCTTTTCTTGCAATGAGAATACAAGTTTTGTGATTCATAAAAACAATATGTGCAGTCTTGCATGGCATTGGTATGCCATTGTGCTGGTATGCCACTGGTACTGCTCCACCCAAACATATCTGGGAGGAGAATGCTGTGGCTCTATAAGACGCACTGTTGAGTAAAGCATTATCATTATCACCTAGGCTGAAGATTGGATTGTTCGTAAAACCCATCTAAAGGTGTTTGTAATGGCGTAAGTAGTCACTAATTTTTCATATGATATAATTTTATTATTTGGATTGTATTAATTGACATGTATCTTTGTTAAACTACTTTTAAAGGGTCTTCAAAAGCCAATAATTTTTATTTGTAAACTGCAAGAATTTCCTTCCTCCAAATACAATTGACTTGATCATAAATTTCCTTGTTTGTTGCAGTTCAATTAAAGATATGCTGCTTGCCAAACTGCGTCAGCTCGAGTGCCACTTCACCTGGTGTTTGAATGAAGCTGACTTAAAGGATCTACAGAGCAGGGTTAAAAACTACATTGACTTGGCAGAGGAAGAGGAGAGGAACATCGGATGGTCATACAGTAATCAGGCTTTCACAAAGTACATGCAGAGTCACCTTGAGGAAGCACGGGATGACTTGGCAAAGGCTGAACAGCACATCAGGGAACTGCATGGTGACAACTGTGAGAAGCAGCTCATTGTTACCTATGGAAATTTTGCATGGGTGTATTATCACATGAGCGAGCATGTGCAATCCCAGACCTACCTGGACAAGCTGGAGAAGATTAAGAAGAAGTTTCCTACAGAATCCCCTTCTGCCCTCCATCCTGAAATCTATGGGGAGAAAGGCAGGGCATTCCTGAAATTCTCTGACCAATACAATGAGAAAGCGAAAGAGTGCTTTGAGAAGGCGCTGGAGTTGGAGCCAGAAGAGATTGAGTGGAATGATGGCTATGCTGTTGCTCTGTATCGCATTGAATATTACAAACGCACAAGTTTTGAAGAGTCCCCAGCGAGCAAGCAGTTGAGACGGGTCTTAGAACTTGATCCAAACAATGCTCACATGATGGTTCTGCTGGGCCTGAAACATGCTGACTATGAAGAGCATGAGAAAGCAGTGGAGCTGATGGAAAGGGCCATGGAGTTGGAATCCGACAAACCCTACGTGACACAGTATGTGGCCATATACTATCGCAACAACGGAAAAGTTGATGAGTCCATATCTCTTCTGAATAGGGCGCTGGAAAGGACTCCCGATTCAGCCTTTTTGCACCATCAACTTGGACTCAGCTATGATAAGAAAACTGCAAACAACAGAGAAGAGGCGAATAATCTGTTGAGGCTGAGCATCCAACACCTGGAGCAAGCCATCTCTCTGAAACCCTCCTTCATTTTTGCCAAGGTGAAATTAGCACGCATACATGGAAAAGGAAAAAACAACAGGAAGGCAGAAGAGATGTTTAAGAGAGCATTTGAAGATGCTACTGCTAGAAAGGAGCACCTGCAGATGGTCACTGTCAATTATGCAAATTTCCAGCTCTACGACAACGGATCAGCACCACTGGCTGTGAAGCACTACAAGGAAGGACTCAGATTACAGAAAGATACAATAGACTGGGAAATGTGTGCAAAAAAACTTGAAAATATTGCAAAAAACAAAATCTCCAGAAACCCCCATGATGGTGAAGCCTTTGGGATTCGGGGTTATGTTAATCAAATGAGAGGTGCCAAACGCCAAGCCATTGAGTGCTATGAGAAGGCTATTCTGTATGACCCTGGCAATGAGGAGTACCTCACTGCTCTGTGTGATCTCCGCTTGTCTCTGAAATGATATCAAAACTGAAATGCAAAATCTTTCAGTGAAGCATTTAAGAGTTTTATCTTTGGTTGAAATGCAGTCTATATGTCATACACAGTAGAATCTGTTGAACTGTAAACAAAACAAATGTTAAATTTAGAGGCAGAGGAAGTGCTTGTTAAAATTATTCTGCAGGAAACATAATGAATATTAACTCATAGTACAGATTATGTTACAGATTATTTTCAGTAGTAATAAATACAACTCACTTTATGCTTTTTTAAGTGTTGCACTGTATCTAAAAACGTATAAAAAAACAATAAAAGCTGTTTTGAGATGACCATGCACTATAATTGTACTGCTATATATCAATGTATTTAAAAACAACAGTACCATTGTGAAATCCTTTATTATGTAAAATGAACATTTTTCAGTGAAATGTTTATATGCATATGCTTGTTCTATTTTATATTGAGAGGATAAGGTGAGCTTCTCCAGCAGGGATTCTGATCTCTTCTGCTGACTGACATTCACAGTCAAAATATGGAAGGCCCACCAATAATCAATCCTGGGCAGAGAAGGAATATCCACAAGACTGAAAATGTCTCTTTGAGGCTAAAATATGGATTCATGCTGGTGAAAGCTGGTCAAATATCTAACTAGCACAAAAGGGAGACACACCTCATCATCAATCGTCATATCCCTACACTGGTTACCAATTTTAGCCACACAGCAAAAAAATGTAACACCCTGGGCGTTAAATGTACACCAGCAGTGTTAGATTTACACTGACATTTTGGCTGTGCCGGGTTGATTTGAAATTACTTACGCAATATCACATGAGAGGGAGTGCTGTTATACTGTATATCAGCATGGCTGTGACTTGGTTGTAGGCACAAGGCCCCAGGCCAAGTGCTGAAGATAATCACAGCCGTGCTGATATACAGTATAAGAGCACTACCTCACGTGTTATATTGCTTTTATACAACAGTTCTTGCCTATAAAACATTTTTTGGCACCAAAACTGAGGAGTTTATCGCAACAAAATATCAGGGCAGCAACTTCCATGTCTTAATCCAAAATACACACACCTCTTCTGTCTATATAACTATCAAATGTTTCCTGCTCTTTGGCTCCACTCTGTGGCATATTGTAGCTACTGCATCCAGCAGGGAAAGTCCAGCTGATTGAAATTTTTCTCAAGACCACAGACTAGTGATGGGGGTCATGTTTCATCAAATGAAAAATCAGTGCTGCCTTCGAGAGGGGGATGAAGTTCAAATAATGACAAATACTCAGGAGTGGAAACATAAAACAACCACTGATATACAGAAATCATTTTATTACAGTAAAAGATTGCAATGACTGATTTTTCTTTTTTATTTAGCAATTAAGAAACCCCAGGTGTTACATATCCTCAGCATGTTTTCAGCCTCAACTTAATGTTCATGGAGAATCTTCATTTTAGAATAATAGTTTAATGATATTGACAGAATTAGCAATAAAGACACATTCAAGATAACAGCCACCCACTGGGTGGACAGTTTAAGATGGCACGGTATAATCAGATTCTGTGTACAATAAAAATAATTTAAATTGTGCACATTAAAAGGAATTCAATCTAACTCTGTGTTTCTGTTGTTATTTATTAGATTTGAATGGTCTTACTTACTATTCATGAGTCACTTTGTTGTATGGTTATTGCAATGGTATTACCCAGAAATTAATTGTACTTGCTTTGCTGAAAGAGCATGACTGACAAAATTTCAAACACTTGTAAAAACCAATAAAATTTAAATTGTTTCCGTAAATTAGCATAACCAGGAGACAGTCTATTTGTCACTGTACCGTACATGACAGGTAACCTGTGTCTCTCTCTGCATACAGTGGACTGTGTAAGAGGGGAGTCAATGTGGGAAAGGCTGCCATTTGTGAGGAGCTCGAGAACGGTGCTCGTCATAAACTTCAAAGGACCAGAGGGCCTTGTAATGAAACAATATAACTCTGACTTCCTTTGGGTTTTCATCCCATTTGTTCTCAAGGATGTTCTCACCTGGAAGGGACTGTGATAAGAGGAAACTGGACTATGTCATGGGTGTGAATGTGTGTTTAGTGGCATTTATGGCACAGGGGTTGTGGCGCAAGGAATGTCCTACCCGACCATCTGTGACCTTTTCCACTTTGATCCTTCGAGCCTCAAACGTGACTACGGACAATACCACAGTGCCCTCATGTCGGCACCTCTATCATTGCACCCCACTTCTCTCCTGGATTAAGACTCAGTTTAAATGGTCAACAGACCCGGTACAACTTACAAACATTGCACATGTGATTCTTATATTGTTACATTATGTCTTATGTAGTAGTAACAGGAATTGCATGTAAAATGGTTCATCAGAAGGGAATTTTCATGACAACTGCAACATAATAATATTTAATCTGTTAATAATAATCATAATGGTAAGCTGTTTGGTATGGATGTAATCCAGTAAAATCAAGGAATCAAATGAGATACATTTCATACCAAATGAAGTTTAGTAAAACATAGTTCCAATAACTCAGGAAAAACTGTAACACTGGAATGTCCTCTCTGGTAATCAACTCCTTTTCCCTTCACCTTACTCAGCAACGGTGGGGGTCTAAATTCCAGATTCGACCACACCTCCAGGTTAATTGGGCGGTAGTGTAGTATAATGGTTAAGGAACTGGACTTGTAACCAAAAGGTTGCAGGTTTGATTCCCAGGTAGGACACTGCCGTTGTACCCTTGAGCAAGGTACATAACCTGAATTTCTTCAGTATATATCCAGCTGTATGAATGGATAAATGTAATAAGAAGTTGTGTAAGTCGCTCTGGATAAGAGCGTCTGCTAAATGCCTGTAATGTAATGTAATGTAATGTAATGTAATTTATGGCACTGCCGCCTGGTTCAAATGCAGGATTTGGCTTAAAAGAAAGGGAGACAAACCTATCTGGGAGAATCGTAACTGATCTCCCACACCGTACAGATTATGTATGTATGTGTGTGTGTGTGTGTGTGTGTGTTTGGAGAATCGTAACCGATCTCCCACACCGTGCAGACTCCGTGTATACTCTGTGTTTTGTGTAAGGAATATCGCAATCGATTTCCCACACTGTGCATATTTCTGTGTGTGTGTGTAGCTGAAGCAGGCCGGTAAGATATTTACTCTGTGTTTTCTTTTCTTACTTTCTGTATTTTGTAATTGACAAATAATTTTAAGATAATGACCTACCTGCCTGTAAAATAAATTCTTCTTATTTTAACTTGCGTGGTCTCCATGACTCTAATCCATTTTCTACCTTTTTCAGCCTAAGTTACGACTGAATACTCAGGGGAACAATTCTGACCAATGACCAACTGATCAGTGGCGTGGTACATTATGTGGAGTTCCCAAGTTGGGTAGGCGGCCGCGGTCTGTCATTAACAGGATTGGCTGATGCACGGCTCTGGGAATTTGATGTGAAGAGAACCCTTGGACGTTCTACGTCGGTTCTTGTCAAATTAGCCTTAAGGAGCCCTCTGAGTGCACGCTGACCTGGACTCGCAACTATCTATGTAAAATATAATACATGTATTGTGGCGGTCAGACCTCCAACCTCTGTGTTCTCCACCGAACTGAGATTCGGCAATAGTGCTAATCCCGGGAGCATATATTGAGTAATGGTGGCACACAAGGAAGAGTCGAGTGTAACCACTCTGAGCTTCACGCATGCTTAAAGTAAAATTCTAAATTATAATTTAATATAAAGTTAGATAATTATGAGTAAACCAATTGTAACTGTTACGCTTACTGTTTGTGATCATAGATATATTCGATGTGTTGTTCATCTCCTGTGTGAGTGTTCTAATGCTCCCATTAGAATATTGACATTTGGACGACAGGTCGGATATATCCGTGATGACAACATTGCCCCGTTTGCGAACGGAGAATAATAAGAATCATACTGATCCGTTTCAGGCCTGTCTTAAGCGGGATATGGAGCAGCGCATTCATATCTGACTCGTGGCGACGGACCCAGTATATTCTTAAATGTACTTGTAATCTATTCATGACCGGAGGATAAATCACTAAACTCTTTTTGTTTACATCACAACAGCAGAGGAATAACACAATTGCTCCTTCCCCTCCAGCTATTCCCTCATTGGTCTAGCTGTGCGGGTTCTACAACTGTAAATCTTGTAAGTACAATGGGGACCTATTGTACCTTCAATCTAAATTGCTGGCAGCAGAGTGATGGTTTGAGGCTCGTTTGATTCCTCAGACTTGATGACTTATAGCCAATTAGCCAACCATGTGTTCCATACTGTTACAGCATAATTTCCATCTTAATGTATACAATTTACACCCCCCATTCCCATATAGATCGATTCAAATGCATAGAGGTTATAGTATCACTTGTAAGGGTACCTGAACATAAGATATTGAAGAGTCTTTTCATGTTGTTGGTTTTTGGGTCACAGACAATAGGAAGTCATGGCACGCAAAGGTTATAACCAAATATTAATAATGATGACTTAATTTAAGATTATTATGTTCATTTATCCAATTACTTTTTGTCACCTAAAATGCTATGTATGAAAAGGGCTACAATTGCTACACTGTAAATTAAAACTGAAAGTCTGCACTTTTACCTCATTGTCACTGTTCCATTTCAAATCCAATGTGCTGGAGTACAGAGCCAAAACAACAAAAATTGTGTCACTGTCCAAATACTTATGGACTGCACTTCAGACTGACTCTGAAGACAAGTAAACGTGCTTCAAGACCATTTTTGAACCATATTCTATATTAAATATGTGTGCACAAGACTAGTAAATAGTTCCACCAGAAAGACAAAAATACTTTTTTGCAACACTTAATATCTTTTAGCCATTTGGGCCATTGTGGAAATATTTCTATATACTGTACCTGTATATTTCCAATTCCATTGCATTCAAAACCTAACAAATGTTTAGTTAAATATTAAAATATGTATTTAAAATAATGTAATTCATACTTCTTTCGAAATTTTAAATACCAAATAATGTTTGCAAAAATAACTGCTGAGCCATTGTATTTCTGTAGCCATTATGCCAATTTCCCGCTTCCTTTCCTCCCTGAGTTTACCTTCATGGTTTTATGAAAGGGATCACGTGGCTAATAAGGCGGGTTTGCCGGAGTGGGATTATCTGTCCTATTATAGTCCATTTTTAAAAGGACACCTTACGAAATAATTGCGCATGAATAGCCACAATCTTTAAAACGCAGCAGTTGGGTTTCAATTAAATGTCATTAGATATTAGATTGAAAACGGAATTATAGATCAAATTTTTTTAGTAAAAGAATCGGTAGCGTATACCATTTCCTGCATTTCTACACAACCGCACACAGGTCATTTTCTAAAATTAAATGTTTCATTCATGAACAATATTTATTTTTTTCTCAAAGCCCTGGGAGAGATTTGAGATGCTATGGTAGGCTAAACAGTACTTTAGTGGATGATATCATTTTTATTACCTTTTAAGACCACTTCCTACTGTATACATGCAACTAGCCTACTTGTACTTGAAACGTACAGGCAGTTTTGTATACTTCCAGGTAGGAGACGAGTGGAGCGAAGGAGATGAGGAGTGAAGAATATTGGGACGCACCCCCGGATTTGGCTTTTGGGGGGATAGGCGGAGGATGTGCTCATGCCTAAAACCGACCCCGTTTTAAAAGTTTATTTTGCATTGTGAAGAGCTAAGTGTCATCTTGATTTTATAGGGTCGCAAGCATGTTCTTAAAAATCTCAGTTTCAGGTTTCAGTTTACCTGGGGTGGTAAAGCTGCGGATAAGCTGTTGACATAATGTAGTTCTAAATAGGGGACGTATATCAAAATTAATATTAAATGTAGCCTACACCACATAGGCAACTATGTTTCACAATTGCATTTCTACACATATCAATAGCCTACACACCAGAAAATTGCAGAACACCACACACACACAGCATTTCGTCCCGTTATCAGTGGCGTATAGAATAGCTCTGGCACTACGGAGAAACGAAACTAAATTCTAGAAAAGTAAATGACTATTCAGCTGCATATAGCCCACATTGGCATAATTCCACTGGTATATTGCAGATCTACGCTTAAGGTCCCTCACTGACAGGTACTTTAAATCTGGCCAACTGAAAATACGTGGTTCTAAGGTATAATTTCTTGTTTCCTGATAACGAAAAATGACATGTTTCGTTTTTGTCTAAATTAAATCCTCTGGAGTGTCTGTCGTGGAGCCGCGTACGTTTAAACAATGCATCATCTGGAATAAACATTTGGGAGGAGACCTGTGGCTCTATAAAAACGTTATGGACTAGCACAATTGTAATAGGGGAGGCTGACCTTTTACCTGTTTTCAAGACCCGTGTGAAGGTGTTTCTTATGACGTAAGTAAGCGCAGGTTTTATATATATATATAAGTCCTTCTAAAAGTCTGAATTAATCGTTCTGAGTTTATGATGAAATATTACTATATTATAGTATTCTATTAATATAGCAAATAGACTATTAATATAGTATTGACATGTACAATAAGAAAGAGCAAACTTGCATTTTAAGCCAACAACATATCTCTTAGTATGGATGATTTAAATGATTTTTAGTTGAACTAAAACACTTTTATAAAAACATCTAAAACTAGCCCGGACTGTCTCTTATAGTTCAAACAGCAACAATGTTATTGTTTTAAATAGAAATAACTTCATCCTGTTGTGTTTCTTGTTTGTTGCAGTTCACTTCAAGATATGTTGTTTGCCAAACTGCATCAGCTTGAGTGCCACTTTACTTGGGGTTTGAATGAAGCTGACTTAAAGGATCTACAGATCAGGCTTAAAAACAATATTGACTTGGGAGAAGACAGGAACATCGGATGGTCATACAGTAATCAGGCTTTCACAAAGTACATGCAGGGTCACCTTGAGGAAGCACGGGATGACTTGGCAAAGGCTGAACAGCACATCAGGGAACAGCATGGTGACAACTGTGAGAAGCAGCTGATTGTTACCTATGGAAATTTTGCATGGGTGTATTATCACATGGGCGAGCATGTGCAATCCCAGACCTACCTGGACAAGCTGGAGAAGATTAAGAAGAAGTTTCCTACAGAATCCCGTTCTGCCCTCCATCCTGAAATCTATGGGGAGAAAGGAAGGGCATTCCTGAAATTCTCTCGCCAATACTATGAGAAAGCAAAAGAGTGCTTTGAGAAGGCTCTGGAGTTGCAGCCAGAAGAGATTGAGTGGAATGATGGCTATGCTGTTGCTCTGTATCGCACTGAGTCTGATCTGACGAGCTTGGAAGAATCCCCAGCGAGCAAGCAGTTGAGACGGGTCTTAGAGCTTGATCCAAACAATGCGTACATGATGGTTCTGCTGGGCCTGAAACATGCTGACTACAAAAAGTATCAGAAAGCAGAGGAGCTGATAGAAAGGGCCGTGGAGTTGGAGCCCGACAAACCCAACGTGATACAATATTTGGCAAGGTACTATCGGAAAAAAGGAGAAGTTAAAGTGTCCTTATCTATTCTGAAAAGAGTGCTGGAAAAAATACCAGATTCACCCTTTGTGCACCATCAACTTGCCCTGGTCTACAATGATAAAAAAATCAATTCAGGCCAGAATGGAGGAGAAGAGGCTGAAGCTCTGCTCAGGCTGCGTATCCAACACCTGGAGAAGGCCATCTCCATTAAACCCTCCTTTGTGTATGCCATGTCAGACTTAGCAGCTTGCTACGCAGAGGAGAATAACCTCCAGAAAGCAGAGGAGATGTTTCAAGAAACATTCAAAGTTGCTACCGCTAAGAACGACAGCCTGCATGTAGTAAACCTCCGTTATGCAGATTTCCAGCACTACCACAATAAATCAGAGCCCTTGGCTATCAAGCACTACAAGGAAGGGCTCGCACTGCAGAAGAATACAGCAGAGGGGAAAAAGTGTGCAAAGAAACTCACAATCATTGCAAATAAACACATTTCCAGAAACCCCCATGATGGCAAAGCTTTTGGGATTCTGGGCTATGTTCACAAAATAACAGGTGAAAAACCTCAAGCCATTGAGTGCTATGAGAAGGCTATTCTGTATGACCCTGGCAATGAGCAGTACCTCACTGCACTCTGTAATCTCCGCTTGTCTCTGCAATGATCACAGTATCAAAAGTTTTAAATGCAAAACCTTTCAATTGAGCATAACTGGAAAAAAAAGAAAAATGTTTAATGTTGTTTGGTTGAATGTTTGCATAAAATCTTTTCCTCACTGACTGCACTTTCAATGCATGAAAGATGCTCCCTTATTATTATTGTTGATGTTGTAGTTATTATGTACTGAATGTCATGTTAACATTGGTTGTGTTATTAGTTTTGCACATGCTAAAAGTCTTGGTAAATCAGGCCCTAGATGTTGGATGCAGTATGAGAAAACAAACATTTTGTGCCGATATTATTTATGCATATTGCACTGTTTATTCTTATTGGCTGTGACTAGTATTTATTGATTTAATGTTGCTTGCTGTTGCTTTTCCTATTATGTAATCAATAATAAACACCTATATTAATTAAAACACCACCTTGTCTGATGTATTTCTTTACACCTTGCACTGTGCATGTAAACATTCATGCATGGAGTCCACTACAATGGACTGAATTTTCAAAGTCTATTTTTACTTATAGTCAAAAACATTTGTGATCTCCAAACCAAATAAGAGCAGATTTCTTGGAACTTTGCTTAAATTTTCATATGCTCCATTGGCTTTTCTAGTTTTGACACATTGAAGGTCAAAATGGCAGGTGGTGGTGGAAACATACCAAGTACCTGTGGTATAGCTGTGAATACCTTCTATAGAGAACAGAGCTGGGGGGTGGTTGAGGTTGCTATCGCGGACCGGGGGGCTTCTGATTGGTATCGTGAGGGGGGCCGAGCGGGGGCGGGAATTGACATCTCGGAACGTTTGGGTGGGGGTTCCACCTTAATCTCCACTCATGGCTGTACATCACCACTATGGATGCACAAACAAGTAGTTCCATCTCTCCCTATCCCGCTCCCTCTCTCTCTCCTTCCCTCTCTCTTTTTCTTCCACTCAGTGTGTATCCCTCCCTTTGACTCTCTTTACATTACCATCATTTGGCAGACGCTTTTATCCAAAGCGACGTACAATAAGGGCATATTGAAGGTCATTGACGCAACTACAAAGCAAATCCGACAAAGCACAGCTTTCTCACAGCGTAGGAGCTATCCCTAGTAATAAACATGAGAAGTACACAGTCAGCTATACATTCTGAACTATAGAATAACCAAACACAAGTTAAATAGAAAACAGGAAGCGAATGCTATAGAATGGCCCTATAGGTATAATTTTAGTCGAGGTGGAGTCTGAAAAAATGCGTTTTCAGACCACGCTGAAAAACAGACAGTGTTTCAGCTGAGCGCAGCAGAGTGGGCAGTTCATTCCACCACTGGGGAGCTAGGGTGCAAAAGCTCCGCAGTTGGGATGAGCGGGAGCCTTTAACACGGAGAGAGGGAAGTGCAAGTCGCCCTGCAGCAGCAGAGCGAAGTGGTCGAGCAGGAGCGTAGTGCTGGATTAGATAGGAGGGGCCTGACCTTTTGGCTGCAGTGTAGGCCAGGGTCAAACGCTGCAGACAGGTCAAGGAGAATCAGGACAGAGGAGAGGGAGGAGGCTCTGGCAGTGGCGAGTGCCTCAGTCAAAGCCAGGAGCGCAGTTTCAGTGGAATGCCCGGTTCTGAAGCCGGACTGATGAGGGTCGAGCAGGTTGTTCTGGTGGAGAAAAACTGACAGTTGGTTAAGGGCAGCTTGTTCAAGAGCTTTGGACAGGAAGGGCAGGAGAGACACAGGACGATAGTTTCTAACATCAGAGGGGTCTAAGCTAGGTTTTTTAAGGAGTGGGGTAACACGGGCAGTTTTGAAAACAGCAGGAACATAGCCACAGGTTAAGGAGGTGTTGAAAATGGAAGATAGATATGGAAGGACCTCACCGGATATAGACTGGAGGACTGCCGACGGGATGGGGTCCAGTGGGCATGTGGTTGCACGCTGGCGCGTTACAAGTTGGAGTACATCTGTGTCCTCCAGAGTCTTAAAGGACGAAAATGTAGCGGTGGGTTCATTATCGGGCATATGAGGCGTCACCGGATGTGTGAAGGAGTTTCGGATCACGGCTACCTTCTCCTCAAAGTGGATCAGGTAGTCATTGGCAGAGAGGGAAGAGGGTGAAGGGGGTGGAGGAGCGATCAGCAGGGAAGAGAAGGTGGAAAAGAGTTTACGGGGGTTAGACATGCATGCATTATTTTCTGACTGGTTAAATGTTGCCTCAGCAGACAATTGCCGATGTGAAGGCTGCCAGCAGAGTGTGATACGAGGCCAGATCATCTGGGGATCTGGATTTCCTCCACTTTCTCTCGGCAGCTCGCAGCGTGGTTCTGCTGGAGCGGAGAGAATCAGTCAGCCACGGGCATGGGGGTGATGATCGGGCCGGTTTGGAGACGAGGACATAGTGAATCGAGAGACAGAGAGGCAGGAGTTAAAGGTGGAGGTGGCAACTTCAATAGGTAAATTAACAAAAGATGCAGGAGGAGGAAGTACAGAGAGAGCAGAGGTAGAGAGAGAGGAGTGTGAGAGAGTGCGGAGATTTCTCCTGAAAGTTACAGGGGGTAGGTTGTTAGGGGAGATGCGGGAGAGTGGGTAGGAGAGAGAGAATGAAATAAAGAAATGGTCCGATACATGGAGCGGAGTCACCGTGAGTTCAGACGTGGCGCAGCTCCTGGTGAATACAAGGTCTAGTTAGTTACCAGCCTTGTGGGTGGCGGGCGATGGGGACTGGGTGAGGGCGAGGGACTGGAGGAGTGAGGCGACACTGGATGACTGGGAGCTCTCTGGCTGGAGGTTGAAGTCACCCAGTAGAATTATAGGGGTGCCATCCTCAGGGAAGGAGCTCAGGAGAGTGTCCAGTTCATCCAGGAAAGCGCTGAGTGGACCTGGAGGGCGGTAGAGAACAACAATGTTGAGTTTAGATGGGTGAGTTACAGTGACTGCATGAAACTCAAAGGAGGAAATATTTAGGCTGTGTACAGAGGGCATGGAGAATTTCCAGGACTGAGAGATAAGCAAACCAGTGCCCCCGCCTCGGCCAGAGGCCCTGGGGGTGTGCGAAAAGGAGTAGCCATCAGAAAGAGCAGCTGGAGTGGCCGTGTTATCTGGGATGATCCAGGTCTCAGTGAGAGCCAGGAAGTGGAGGGACTTCATCTTGGCGTAGGCAGTGATGAAGTTGGCTTTCTGGACAGCTGACCGGCAGTTCCATAGTCCACCCACCACTGAAAGTTCCTTATAAGAGGACAGGGTTGGGCAGACCAGGTTAGCCGGGCAGCGCCTGCGGTGGTTGGACCTCCTGGGGCGAGGCATAGAGCACAGAGGAATGGGGGTTAGACACATGGTAGGTGGTGAAAAGAGGTTAGATAGGGTCCTAGCAAAGAGCAGCACAAACAGGTCAGGTAAACTGATGCCGAGGCTGCCGTGTTACGTGTTACGGCAGCCTCTGTTTTAGCTTTATGCAGTTACTTAATTGCACTCAGCTGCTTGCGGCGCTAATACACACAGGTGAAACAGGTTCCAACTCCTAATTAGCAACACAAAAGACAGGTAGCTGGCCCAATCACAGCGAGCTGCAATCTGCAAGCTACGGACTAACTGCAAACAATTCAAAATAAGCTAAGCTACCGAGTGACTCCAATCTGTTCAACTAACTAACAACAGCTGAAAGCAATGAAAAAAGATACGCTTATCTGAATCCCAGCATAGTCTAGACCAGTGGTTCTTAACCTGGGTTCGATCGAACCCCAGGGGTTCGGTGAGTCAGTCTCAGGGGTTCGGCGGAGGACATAAAAACGAAGAAAAGGAACAGACTTTGTTGCGAAAATGACATGAGAGTGGCACTTGCCAAGGTGAAGCCGCGCATTTCTGAACTGGTCTCTGAAAGGCAACAGCAGAAGTCACACTGATTTGCAGTAAGTATTCATTATTATGTTTTTGTTTTTGTGTGAAAATCATGTTTTGCTGGTTTTGTTCTTTGAACACAGTGATGTTGATGCACGGTTCATTTTGTGCACCAGTAAAACATATACCTATGTTTTGAATTTGAAAAAATCATATTTTATTTTTCCAATTAAGAAGGGTTCGGTGAATGCGCATATGAAACTGGTGGGGTTCAGTAGCTCCAACAAGGTTAAGAACCACTGGTCTAGACGATCCTCAACGCAACAAGATGCACTCTGAGGTGATCAGCTGCAAACACGCTTAATATACACACAGGTGAAACAGGTTCCAACTCCTAATTAGCAACACAAAAGACAGGTAGCTGGCCCAATCACAGCGAGCTGCAATCTGCAAGCTACGGACTAACTGCAAACAATTCAAAATAAGATAAGCTACCGAGTGACTCCAATCTGTTCAACTAACTAACAACAGCTGAAAGCAATGAAAAAAGATACGCTAATCTGAATCCCAGCGTAGTCTAGACGATCCTCAACGCAACAAGATGCACTCTTTCATTCCCTCCTTTCCTCACCCTCTTCCTCTCTTTCCCCCTCTCTCCTATACCCTCTCTCCATCTCTCCCTCACCCGCTCTCTCCATTTACCTTTCACCCTCCCTCTCTCCCTGTTTCCCTCTCCCCGTTTCCCTCTCCCTCCTTCACTCTCAGAAAAAAAGGTACAAAAAAGTACCTAAAAAACGTAGAAACACTCGTCACTGGGGTGGCATCCTATAGGTACATTCAATTGTACCCCTTGCCAGCCATACATAATTAATTTGTAGCTTTTTTACTTGTAAAAGGTACTTATTAGTACCCAAATAAAACATTATTGTACTTTCAGGGTACATTTGGGAAATTTTGTTCCTTGAAGAAATTTGTTCATAAATGTACCTCCACTGCACCTTTATTTCTGAGAGTGTCCCCTCTCTCACCCTCACTCCTGCTCTCCCCTTTCTCCCTCCCTCTTTCTGTCTCTATCTCTCCCTCCCTCTCCCTTCCTCTCCGCCCCTCGCTCGAGGTATAACATAGGCCGTGTTATTGGATTATAACCTCGTAAGAAGATCTAATTAATATGCGTCCGTCTGTGCTATGATTGGTCGAGTGTGACTACCATCGTCATACACAAGAGACGTGTGCTCTTATAGCCAGTTTCGGAGGTATGTCACAGGCCGACAAAACGGCTTCCTACAACACATTTACTGTTGTAACCGAGAAACAGGGTGCCGGAAATGCCACTATCTTAACAGTTCGGGCATGAGCCCGAGTTACGTGAACTCCTGTGAGGTTATGTTTAGGGGTTGTGGGTGGGGTACGGGAATCACAAACTCACAAAAACCAGGGGGTCTTTGAATTCGACATATATCTTGGTTATGACTTTGTAGTACATTCCGGTTCGTGTGCTCCCTTCGAACCACGTCTTTACCCCGAGGGAGGTATGACATAGGCCGAACTCGTGGACCGCCCCACGTCTCTTGTGTATGAGGATGGTAGTCCGTCTCTTGTGTATGACGATGGTAGTCACACTCGACCAATCATAGCACAGACGGACGCATATTAATTAGATCTTCTTATGAGGTTATAATCCAATAACACGGCCTATGTCATAGCTCCCTCTCTCTCACAAATGTTTTCACAGGATGTCAGTATTATCGACCATTTTCGTTGTTTTTACTGTATTTCTACTTTTTTAACATAAAGTAGCCTATGTGTGTTGCTTACTGAAAATAACGCAATAATAACACAATCACAATAAATATATTTTTACTGACGAAATTTGTGGCGAGTAACTCTGTAAAAAACACATTTTTATTGTATTCCAATTACAAATTCACATAATAATTTTTCATACCTTCAAGGCATTTCTTCAAAATACAGAAAATTGAAAATACAAATTTTCAACGTTCCTTCGCATGTCCTTACAAGTAATAAAAATATGTTTTGTAATAATTCATGCATGAAAGAAAAACCGTTTCCATTCATTCTAAAAAATAACTTACATTCCATGTAATATTCTGATGTTCACTGCTTTGAACGAGAAGGGGAATTGGAAACAAAGATTAAGTTTTGGTATCGTTTCTTACACAAAATCTCTTCTTGATAAATGAAAGCTGAAGGAGCTGGAGCGTCCCTTCACGAGGGATATAAGCAAAGCTGACACTTATTACCTGGATAACATTTCAGAGTAGCTTACATTTACATTCATATTGTAGGAATTTAGCTCAAGCTCTTATACAGAGCAATTTACAATTAGCCTATAAGCCCCTGGACTGTGTGAAGTTCTGCCCCCGCAGATACCATGCTACACATCTCAACACTTTATCTTGTTTGAGCTGCATGAAGGTAAACAAGGAGGGTGCCCTTGGGTTCCTCATTAAGGCTGAGGCCAGACAGGCAGGTCCCAACAGCATGTTTGGTTTCCATGGGTCTACTACCATGCTGGCTATCTGGGAGATGTGGAGCCCTACCTTGGTAAACTGGATACTGACATGACAACGGTTTTAACACAACAAACTTGTAAATCCAATAAAAACTAAAATTGAGGCAATAGTTTCTTTGTCAGAACTGGACATGACACACTACCTCTGCCTCTGTGATTCCTGTGGATTGTATATCCTCTACAGTACAGCTACTATACGTACAGTCTCAGTTTAAACGAAAACTACACACCCAATCCATGTCATTGGCAATGTGCTTTATTTTGACATGCACTATTTTCACATCACATTAATTGCATCAGTTTTTCATGTGCCGTATGGTGCTTCTTGTGAGGGTTGTGTTGTAATACAGTATCAGCCAGACATGCAGGAGTGAATTCAACTATTTTTCAGAATGCCCCTTTATGAAACACAAGGCCTAAATAACATTAGTGTAAATACATGAAAAATTAAAAATATAAATGCCATGAATGACTTAAAATGATAAAAACATGTAAGGACCGAAGACCTGGTAAGTAAGAGATGAAGGCTAGAAGTGCCATGTAGTGTTTTTATCCTGGCAAGTAAGAGATGAAGGCTAGAAGTGCCATGTAGTGTTTTTATCCTGGTAAGTAAGAGATGAAGGCTAGAAGTGCCATGTAGTGTTTTTATCCTGGTAAGTAAGAGATGAAGGCTAGAAGTGCCATGTAGTGTTTTTATCTCGAAGTGTATCTCAGCACATTCCCTTCCTAGGTGAGCCACTAACACCAAGTATCAATTAATTTGTGAATCAATAATGAATTTTTATGCTTGGGAGCCTCTGGGCAGCACTGTTCCGAACATGAGTCAACCTCTGTGCTGTTGCCTAGGAAATGGCAACGCGTTCAGAGTGCACTGGTATGCCACTGATACTGCCACACCCAAACACTGTGGCTCTATTAGGAGCACTGTGGATTAAGGCATTATCATTATCAGTTATAGGCTGAAGATTGAATTGGTCGCAAAACCCATCTAAAGGTGTCTGTAATGGCGTAAGTACTCAATAATTATTTTATATTTTATGTTATATTTTATTGAGTATTGTTTGTATTGTATTATTTGACATCTTTGTTAAGCTATGTATTAAAAGGTCTCAAAAGGTCAAGAATTTTCATTTAATTTCTATTTCTTTTCAATCATTGTTTTCCACCAAATACAATTGACTTGATCATAAATTTCCTTGTTTGTTGCAGTTCAATTCAAGATATGTTGCTTGCCAAACTGCATCAGCTTGAGTGCCACTTCACCTGGGGTTTGAATGAAGCTGACTTAAATGATCTACAAATCAGACTTAAAGACAGCATTGACTTGGCAGAGGGAGAGGAGAGGAACATCGGATGGTCATACAGTAATCAGGCTTTCACAAAGTACATGCAGGGTCACCTTGAGCAAGCACGGGATGACTTGGCAAAGGCTGAACAGCACATCAGGGAACAGCATGGTGACAACTGTGAGAAGCACCTGATTGTTACGTATGGCAATTTTGCATGGGTATATTATCACATGGGCGAGCATGTGCAATCCCAGACCTACCTGGACAAGCTGGAGGAGATTAAGCAGAAGTTTCCTACAGAATCCCGTTCTGCCCTCCATCCTGAAATCTATGGGGAGAAAGGCAGGGCATTCCTGAAATTCTTTCGGCAATACTATGAGAAAGCGAAAGAGTGCTTTGAGAAGGCGCTGGAGTTGGAGCCAGAAGAGATTGAGTGGAATGATGGCTATGCTGTTGCTCTGTTTCGCACTGAGTCCGATCTCACAAGCTTTGAAGAGTCCCCAGCGAGCAAGCAGTTGAGACGGGTCTTAGAGCTTGATCCAAACAATGCTCACATGATGGTTCTGCTGGGCATGAAACATGCTGACTATGGAAAGCATGAGAAAGCAGAGGAGCTGATGGAAAGGGCCATGGAGTTGGAACCCAACAAACCCTACGTGACACAGTATGTGGCAAAGTACTATCGGAACAACGGAAAAGTTGATGAGTCCATATCTCTTCTGAAAAGGGCGCTGGAAAAGACTCCTGATTCAGCCTTGTTGCACCATCAACTTGGACTCAGCTATGATAGGAAAAGTGCAAACAACAGAGAAGAGGCGGATAATCTGTTCAGGCTGAGCATCCAACACCTGGAGCAAGCCATCTCTCTGAAACCCTCCTTCATTGCTGCCATGGTGAAATTAGCAAAAATCTATGCAAAAGAAGACAACAGGAAAGCAGAGGACATGTTTCAGAGAGCATTTGAAGTTGCTATTGCTAAAAAGGAGCACCTGCAGATGGTCACCGTCTTTTACGCAAATTTCCAGCTCTACAACAACAGATCAGCACCACTGGCTGTGAAGCACTTCAAGGAAGGACTCAGATTACAGAAAGGTACACGAGATTGGGAAATGTGTGCAAGAAAACTTGAAAATATTGCAAATAAGAAAATCTCCAGAAACCCCCATGATGGTGAAGCCTTTGAGATTCTGGGTTATGTTAATGAAATGAGAGGTGACAAACGCCAAGCCATTGAGTGCTATGAGAAGGCTATTCTGTATGACCCTGGCAATGAGGAGTACCTCACTGCTCTGTGTGATCTCCGCTTGTCTCTGAAATGATATCAAAACTGAAATGCAAAATCTTTCAGTGAAGCATTTAAGAGTTTTATCTTTGGTTGAAATGCAGTCTATATGTCATACACAGTAGAACCTGTTGAACTGTAAACAAAACAAATGTTAAATTTAGAGGCAGAGGAAGTGCTTGTTAAAATTATTCTGCAGGAAACATAATGAATATTAACTCGTAGTACAGATTATGGTACAGATTATTTTCAGTAGTAATAAATACAACTCACTTTATGCTTTTTTAAGTGTTGCACTGTATCTAAAAACGTATAAACTTTTTAAAAAAACAATAAAAGCTGTTTTGAGATGACCATGCACTGCAATTGTACTGCTATATACAATGTATTTAAAAACAACAGCACCATTGTGAAATCCTTTATTGTGTAAAATAAACATTTTTCAGTGAAATGTTTATATGCATATGCTTGTTCTATTTTATATTGAGAGGATAAGGTGAGCTTCTCCAGCAGGGATTCTGATCTCTTCAGCTGACTGACATTCACAGTCAAAATATGGAAGGCCCACCAATAATCAGTCCTGGGCAGAGAAGGAATATCCACAAGACTGAAAATGTCTCTTTGAGGCTAAAATATGGATTCATGCTGGTGAAAGCTGGTCAAATATCTAACTAGGACAAAAGGGAGACACACCTCATCATCAATCATCATTTCCCTTCACTGGTTCCAAATTTTAGCCACACAGCAAAAAAATGTAACACCCTGGGCATTAAATGTACACCAGCAGTGTTAGATTTACACCGACATTTTGGCTGTGCCGGGTTGATTTGAAATTACTTATGCTATATTACATGAGAGGTGCTGATATACTGTATATCAGCATGGCTGTGACTTGGTTGTAGGCACAAGGCCCCAGGCCAAGTGCTGAAGATAATCACAGCTGTGCTGATATACAGTATAAGAGCACTACCTCAGGTGTTATATTGCTTTTATACAACAGTTCTTGCCTATAAAACATTTTTGGGCACCAAAACTGAGGAGTTTATCGCAACAAAATATCAGGGCAGCAACTTCCATGTCTTAATCCAAAATACATACACCTCTTCTGTCTATATAACTATCAAATGTTTCCTGCTCTTTGGCTCCACTCTGTGGCACATTGCAGCTACTGCATCCAGCAGGGAAAGTACAGCTGATTGAAATTTTTTCTCAAGACCACAGGCCTCAACTATGCCAGCTGTGCCTAGTGATGGGGGTCATGTTTCATGAAATGAAAAATGGCTGGAGCTATCAGAGCTACCATATGGTATCAGCAATTCTGCTGAATCTGATGACATCACTGCTGCCTTTGAGAGGGGGATGAAGTTCAAATAATGACAAATACTCAGGAGTGGAAACATAAAACAACCACTGATATACAGAAATTATTTTATGACAGCAAAAGATTGCAATGACTGATTTATACTGTTTTTCTTTTTATTTAGCATGTAAGAAACCCCAGGTGTTACATATCCTCAGCATGTTTTTAGCCTCAACTTAATGTTCATGGAGAATCTTCATTTTAGAATAATAGTTTAATGATATTGACAGAATTAGCAATAAAGACACATTCAAGATAACAGCCACCCACTGGGTGGACAGTTTAAGATGGCACCGTATAATCAGATTCTGTGTACAATAAAATTAATTTAAATTGTGCACATTAAAAGGAATTCAATCTAACTCTGTGTTTCTGTTGTTGTTTATTAGATTTTAATGTTCTACTTACTATTCATGAGTCACTTTGGTGTATGTTTATTGCAAAGGTATTACCCAGAAATTAATTTTACTTGCTTTGCTGAAAGAGCATGACTGACATAATTTCAAACACTTGTAAAACCAATAAAATTAAAATTGTTTCCGTAAATTAGCATAACCAGGGGACAGTCTATTTGTCAGTGTACCGTACATGACAGATAACCTGTGTCTCTCTCTGCATACAGTGGACTGTAAATCCTGTAAGTACAATGGGGACCTATTGTACCTTCAATCTAAATTTAGACTGAAGCTTAGCACACACTGCATGTGAACCCTTTAAGTGATCATCCACATCTACTGCATATCTGGCAGCAGAGTGATGGTTTGAGGCTCGTTTGATACCTCAGACTTAATGACTTATAGCCATTTAGCCAACCATGTGTTCCATACTGTTACAGCATAATTTCCATCTTAATATAAACAATTTACACCCCCCATTCCCGTATAGATCCATTCAAATGCAGAGAGGTTATAGTATCACTTGTAAGGGTACCTGAACATAAGATATGAAGAGTCTTTTGATGTTGTTGGTTTTTGGGTCACAGACAATAGGAAGTCATGGTACGCAAAGGTTATAACCCAATATTAATAATGATGTCTTAATTTAAGATTATTATGTTCATTTGTCCAATTACTTTTTATCCCCTAAAATGGGGGGGCACATTGTATGAAAAGGGCTACAATTGCTACACTGAAAATTAAAACTGAAAGTCTGCATTTTTACCTCATTGTCACTGTTCCATTTCAAATCCAATGTGCTGAAGCACAGAGCCAAAACAACAAGAATTGTGTCACTGTCCAAATACTTACGGACTGCACTTCAGACTGACTCTCAAGACAAGTAAACGTGCTTGTTGTGTTCTGCCTATATAAATAACCATGTTAGTGGTATACCAAGTTCTCCCAGTAGGGGCTGCTGTGGGTAAAGACTGTACGGGATGAAAAAGTCAGAGGAAGAATGATATTGAAGTAAACAGTCACGTTCACTACCCTGTCTCGGTTGATGATTATTTTACATACTGCAAAACACTACATGATTGGCGACAATGTCGGTTTCTGTTCCCATGCCTGCACCCTTCCTCCCGAGTGTCGGGGAACCTGCGATTCCTTTTCCTACATGAAAAAAAATGTTTTCAAATGATCTCCTCGTGGTGAATGCAACCGGAGACAGATGGCCTGATGCAAGAATCCGTAGCCTATTACTGCACTGCCTAGGGACGGAGGGCCATGGGCTGTTTTACTCGCTACCAAATGCAGATACAACTTTTGCACACGCAATGACTGCATTGGAAAGCCACTTTGTGCCCAAAGTAAATGTTGTGGCTGCTCGACATAAGTTTCGGCAAAGAGCGCAGAGATCTGCTACGTGCACATTTGGAACACTGGAGGAAGAAATGTTACGTGATCAACTGATTGAACGAGCATATTAAAGACAAACTGCTGATGGAAACGGACCTTGATCTTAACAAAGCGGTCACGTTAGCTTCCCAGTTAGAATCTGCCATGCAAAATGCGTCTATAATGTCTGATGCTGCGCCAGTACAGGCTATTGCTGCAAAGCCATATCACAAGCAGCGCAGGCAACGTTATGAACGGACTGCTCAACCTACTCAGTCCATGTCCTTGTCGGGAAAACGCCGCAATTGCTTTTGATGCGGATCTGCGAATCATTTAGCGAATGCACCCAACTGCCCTGCTGCAACTGCAACTGCCCTGCTGCAACTGCAACTGCCCTGCTGCAACTGCAACTGCCCTGCTGCAACTGCAACTGCCCTGCTGCAACTGCAACTTGTAATTCATGTGGAAAAAAGGGACACTTTGCGAAAGTATGCAAATCAGCAAAGGAAGTGCGTGAAGTTATGGTCCCTGAATTAACTGTCTGCTGTTTGAATGACACCTCACCTGCAGACTAAATTCACTGCAGCATCACTGTTGAAGCACCTGTAGGGAACGCACACAACTTGAAATCACTTGCGGACACTGGCTCATCTGTGTCCATATTGCCAGAGACATTATATAAAGAACATTTTGCTACCTGTGAATTACAAGCACCTCAGGTTAGGCTGGTCACATACTCCAGGGACACTTTGCCAGTCTTAGGGTGCCTCACTGCTACCGTTTCTCATGACAATGTGTCTGCACCAGCTACATTTTACGTTGTGAAAGCTGGATCTCCACTTTTGGGGATGGATTTAATTAGAGCTTTGGATTGTCACATTGTGGGTGGGGCCGTGTTGAAAATGCAGGCAGCTCCAGTGCACGAGACCCAAACCACTCCAGTTACAGTCTTTGGCCGAGAGGGTAACCCGTGTGCTGTTGTTACTGACAACGGAAGTCAGTTCACCTCCACTGCTTTCTCTCTCTTTCTAGAAGAGAGGGGAATTAAGCACATTTGTTCAAGTGTGTATTATCCCCAGGCCAACGGAGCCGTAGAAAGGTTCAACAGGGTCTTGAAAGAATGTCTGCAAAATGCTGAAAGGCGTCAAGTACCATGGAAACCGGATATGACAACTAAACATCCTGCCTGTGCGTGACAAAATTGTGCATCAGGATGTCAGAGACACTGTACTCCGTCGACAGCTGAAAAGCAAAAGCTACACTGACCAAAGGAGAGGAGCACAACCTCCGAAGTTCCAGAGTGGAGACAAAGTCCGGATTCGCAAACCAATGCGCGTCAAGAAAACAGATGCAAGGTTCACTCAGCCATTGTCAGTGGAAAGGAAAATTGGCCCGAGTACCTATGTACTAAGTGATGGAAAGAAATGGAATGCTTCACACCTGTCACTGTACCCGGTATGCGAAGAGATGCCATTGGATGAACCGCAAAACGAGTTGGTTGAGGATCCGCCTGACTTATCCCGCAGTGTTCGAGCAAGAAACCCGCCAGCATGGGTTAAGGACTATGTGGTTTACTAAAGGCCATAATCCTAGGTCCATAATAGGTCACATATGTTGAATGTTGGATTTAATGGAAAATGTTTGAGTATTTGAACATGTTGAGGTCAACTTTATTTCTGTGTTGGACATTAATACAAAGTAATCTATGTTACTGTTCAATGGTTACTATCCTACTATAATGGTACACGGTACTATTACTTTATTTTATTGCTAAACTGATATTTGAGTTATCTATAATGAAAATGGTTCCTTTCAAGGAAAAGGGGAGATGTTGTGTTCTGCCTATATAAATAACCATGTTAGTGGTATACCAAGTTCTCCCAGTAGGGGGTGCTGTGGGTAAAGACTGGACGGGATGAAAAAGTCAGAGGAAGAATGATATTGAAGAACAGTCACGTTCACTACCCTGTCTCGGTTGATGATTATTTTACATACTGCAAAACACTACAGTGCTTCAAGACCATTTTTGAACCATATTTCATATTAAATATGTGTGCACAAGACTAGTAAATAGTTCCACCAGAAAGACAAAAATACTTTATCTTTCAGTCATTTTTTGTGGAAATATTTATATATACTGTACTTGTATATTTCCAATTCCATTGCATTCAAAACCTAACAAATGTTTAGTTAAATATTAAATTATGTATTTAAAATAATGTAATTCATACTTCTCTCAAAATTTTAAATACCAAATAATGTTTGCAAAAATTAACTGCTGAGCCATTGTATTTCTGTAGCCATTATGCCAATTTCCCGCTTCCTTTCCTCCCTGAGTTTACCTTCATGGTTTTATGAAAGGTATCACGTGGCTAATAAAACGGATTTGCCGGAGTGGGATTATCTGTCCTATTATAGTCCATTTTTAAAAGGACACCTTACGAAATAATTGCGCATGAATAGCCACAATCTTTAAAACGCAGCAGTTGGGTTTGAATGAAATAATGTCATTAGATACAAGATTTAAAACGGAATTATAGATCAAATTTTTTTCGTTAAAGAAACGGTAGCGTATACCATTCCCTGCATTTCTACACAACCGCACACAGGTAATTTTCTAAAATTAAATGTTTCATTCATGAACAATATTATTTTTTTTTTCTCAAAGCCCTAGGCGAGATTTGAGATGCTATGGTAGGCTAAACAGTACTTTAGTGGATGATATCATTTTTACTACCTTTTAAACCCACTTCCTATACTGTATACATGCAACTAGCCTACTTGTACTTGAAACGTACAGGCAGTTTTGCATACTTTCAGGTAGGAGACGAGTGGAGCGAAGGAGATGAGGAGTGAAGAATATTGGGACGCACCCCCGGATTTGGCTTTTGGGGGGATAGGCGGAGGATTTGCTCATGCCTAAAACCGACCCCGTCGTTTTAAAAGTTTATTTTGCATTGTGAAGAGCTAAGTGTCATCTTGATTTTATAGGGTCGCAAGCATGTCCTTAAAAATATCAGTTTCAGGTTTCAGTTTACCTGGGGTGGTAAAGCTGCGGATAAGCTGTTGACATAATGTAGTTCTAAATAGGGGACGTATATCAAAATTAATATAAAATGTAGCCTACACCACATAGGCAACTATGTTTCACAATTGCATTTCTACAAATATCAGTAGCCTACACACCAGAAAATTGCAGAACACCACACACACAGCATTTCGTCCCGTTATCGGTGGCGTATAGAATAGCTCTGGCACTACGGAGAAACGAAACTAAATTCTAGAAAAGTAAATGACTATTCAGCTGCATATAGCCCACACTGGCCTAATTCCACTGGTATATTGCACATCTACGCTTAAGGTCCCTCACTGACAGGTACTTTAAATCTGGCCAACTAAAAATACGTGGTTCTAAGGTATAATTTCTTGTTTCCTGATAACGAAAAATGACATGAGTTTCGTGTTTGTCTAAATTAAATCCTCTGGAGTGTCTGTCGTGGGGCCGCGTCCGTTTAAACACTGCATCATCTGGAACAAACATTTGGGAGGAGACCTGTAGCTCTATAAAAACGTTATGGACTGGCACAATTTTAATAGGGGAGGCTGAATTTTTACCAGTTTTCAAGACCCGTGTGAAGGTGTTTCTTATGACGTAAGTAAGCGCAGGTTTTATATATTTAAGTCCTTCTAAAAGTCTGAATTAATAGTTCTGAGTTTATGATGAAATATTACTATATTATGGAATTCTATTAATATAGTAAATAGACTATTAATATAGTATTGACATGTACAATAAGAAAGAGCAAACTTGCATTTTAGCCAACAACATATCTCTTAGTATGGATGATTTAAATGATTTTTAGTTGAACTAAAACACTTTTATAAAAACTTCTAAAACTAGCCCAGACTGTGTCTTATAGTTCAAACAGCAACAATGTTATTGTTATAAATATAATTAACTTCATCCTGTTGTGTTTCTTATTTGTTGCAGTTCACTTCAAGATATGTTGCTTGCCAAACTGCGTCAGCTTGAGTGCCACTTCACTTGGGGTTTGGATGACACTGACTTAACGTATCTACAGCACAGGCTTAAAAGCAATATTGAACTGGCAGAGGGAGAGGACAGGAACATTGGATGGTCATACAGTAATCAGGCTTTCACAAAGTACATGCAGAGTCACCTTGAGGAAGCACGGGATGACTTGGCAAAGGCTGAACAGCACATCAGGGAACAGCATGGTGACAACTGTGAGAAGCAGCTGATTGTTACCTATGGAAATTTTGCATGGGTGAATAATCACATGGGCGAGCATGTGCAATCCCAGACCTACCTGGACAAGCTGGAGAATATTAAGAAGAAGTTTCCTACAGAATCCCGTTCTGCCCTCCATCCTGAAATCTATGGGGAGAAAGGAAGGGCATTCCTGAAATTCTCTCCCCAATACTATGAGAAAGCGAAAGAGTGCTTTGAGAAGGCGCTGGAGTTGGAGCCAGAAGAGATTGAGTGGAATGATGGCTATGCTGTTGCTCTGTATCGCACTGAGTCTGATCTGACGAGCTTGGAAGAATCCCCAGCGAGCAAGCAGTTGAGACGGGTCTTAGAGCTTGATCCAAACAATGCGTACATGATGGTTCTGCTGGGCCTGAAACATGCTGAATACAGAAAGTATCAGAAAGCAGAGGAGCTGATAGAAAGGGCCATGGAGTTGGAGCCCGACAAACCCAATGTGATACAATATTTGGCAAAGTACTATCGGAAAAAAGGAGAAGTTGAACAATCCTTATCTCTTCTGAAAAGACTGCTGAAAAAAATACCAGATTCACCCTTTGTGCACCATCAACTTGCCCTGGTCTACAATTATAAAATCTATTCAGGCCAGAATGGAGGAGAAGAGGCTGAAGCTCTGCTCAGGCTGCGTATCCAACACCTGGAGAAGGCCATCTCCATTAAACCCTCCTTTGTGTATGCCATGTCAGATTTAGCAGCTTGCTATGCAGAGGAGAAGAACTTCCAGAAAGCAGAGGAGATGTTTCAAGAAACATTCAAAGTTGCTACCGCTACGAACGACAGCCTGCATGTAGTAAACCTCCGTTATGCAGATTTCCAGCACTACCACAATAAATCAGAGCCCTTGGCTATCAAGCACTACAAGGAAGGGCTCGCACTGCAGAAGAATACAGCAGAGGGGAAAAAGTGTGCAAAGAAACTCACAATCATTGCAAATCAACACATTTCCAGAAACCCCCATGATGGCGAAGCTTTTGGGATTCTGGGCTATGTTCACGAAATAACAGGTGAAAAGCCTCAAGCCATTGAGTGCTATGAGAAGGCCATTCTGTATGACCCTGGCAATGAGCAGTACCTCACTGCACTCTATAATCTCCGCTTGTCTCTGCAATGATCACAGTATCAAAAGTTTTAAATGCAAAACCTTTCAATTGAGCATAACTGGAAAAAAGAAAAAAGTTTAATATTGTTTGGTTGAATGTTTGCATAAAATTCTTTCCTCACTGACTGCACTTTCAATGCATGAAAGATGCTGCCTTATTATTATTGTTGATGTTGTAGTTGTTATTATTATGTACTGAATGTCATGTTAACATTGGTTCTGTTATTAGTTTTGCACATGCTAAACGTCTTGGTAAATCAGGCCCTAGATGTTGGATGCAGTATGAGAAAACAAACATTTTGTGCCGATATTATTTATGCATATTGCACTGTTTATTCTTATTGGCTGTGACTAGCATTTATTGATTTAATGTTGTTTGCTGTTGCTTTTCCTATTATGTAATTAATAATAAACACCTATATTAATTAAAACACCACCTTGTCTGATGTATTTCTTTACACCTTGCACTGTGCATGTAAACATTCATGCATGGAGTCCACTACAATGGACAGAATTTTCAAAGTCTATTTTTACTTATAGTCAAAAACATTTGTGATCTCCAAACCAAATAAGAGCAGATTTCTTGGAACTTTGCTTAAATTTTCATATGCTCCATTGGCTTTTCTAGTTTTGACACATTGAAGGTCAAAATGGCAGGTGGTGGTGGAAACATACCAAGTACCTGTGGTATAGCTGTGAATACCTTCTATAGAGAACAGAGCAGGGGGGTGGTTGAGGTTGCTATCGCAGACCGGGGGGCCTTCTGATTGATATCGTGAGGGGGGCTGAGCGGGGGCGGGAATTGACATCTCTGAACATTTGGGTGGGGGTTCCACCTTAATCTCCACTCATGGCTGTACATCACCACTATGGATGCACAAACAAGTAGTTCCATCTCTCCCTATCCCGCTCCCTCTCTCTCTCCTTCCCTCTCTTTTTCTTCCACTTTGACTCTCTTTCCCTCTCTTTCATTCCCTCCTTTCCTCACCCTCTTCCTCTCTTTCCCCCTCTCTCCTATACCCTCTCTCCATCTCTCCCTCACCCGCTCTCTCCATTTACCTTTCACCCTCCCTCTCTCCCTGTTTCCCTCTCCCTCCTTCACTCTCAGAAAAAAAGGTACGAAAAAGTACCTAAAAAGGTAGAAACACTCGTCACTGGGGTGGCACCCTATAGGTACATTCAATTGTACCCCTCGCCAGCCATACAGCTTTTTTACTTGTAAAAGGTACTTATTAGTACCCAAATAAAACATTATTGTACTTTCAGGGTACATTTAGGAAATTTTGTTCCTTGAAGAAATTTGTTCCTAAATGTACCTCCACTGCACCTTTATTTCTGAGAGTGTCCCCTCTCTCACCCTCACTCCTGCTCTCCCCTTTCTCCCTCCCTCTTTCTATCTCTATCTCTCCCTCCCTCCCTCTCCCACTCTCTTCCTCTCCGCCCCTCTCCCTCTCCCTCCCTCTCCTTCTCCCTCTCTTTTCCTCTCTCTTCCTCTCCGCCCTTCTCTCTCACAAATGTTTTCACAGGATGTCAGTATTATCGACCATTTTCGTTGTTTTTACTGTATTTCTACTTTTTCACTATAAAGTAGCCTATGTGTGTTGCTTACTGAAAATAACGCAATAATAACACAATCACAATAAATATATTTTTACTGACGAAATTTGTGGCGAGTAACTCTGTAAAAAACACATTTTCTATTGTATTCCAATTACAAATTCACATAATAATTTTTCATACCTTCAAGGCATTTCTTCAAAATACAGAAAATTGAAAATACTAATTTTCAACGTTCCTTCGCATGTCCTTACAAGTAATAAAAATATGTTTTGTAATAATTCATGCATGAAAGAGATATTTATATATATTTTTAAATCTCAATAACTGCTGTCTTGTGATGACATAAGGAGACTTTTAATGGAGTGTCTCACGGGAGTCCGTAACTCTATTTAAAATCACCAACATAATTACATTTAACACATTTAATGCAAAGGCACATAATTCGTCTATTAAAGAATCTACCACAAGTGAATAAAACCATAAAAAGTATCATTTTGAGATATCAAGACTTACACTTTTCCTATTCATATTCACCAAATGAACAATTTGTGTTCATTGAAGTGTCCTTCACCGTTTAATGTAAACCAAAGTGAAAAACCGTTTCCATTCATTCATTAAAAAAAAAAAACTTATATTCCATGTAATATTCTGATGTTCACTGCTTTGAACGAGAAGGGGAATTGGAAACAAAGATTATGTTTCGGTATCGTTTCTTATACAAAACCTCTTCTTGATAAACGAAAGCTGAAGGAGCTGGAGTGTCCCTTCACGAGGGATATAAGCAAAGCTTATTACCTGGATAACATTCCAGAGAAGCTTACATTTACATGCATATTGTAGAAATTTAGCTCAAGCTCTATTTATTCCAAACATTTTGGTTACGATCAGGTAGTCTACTGTCTGTACACTTCGGGGTTAATATTATAAATAGTTTTAAACATAGCATAGTAATATAATTAAAAATTGGCGACATGCGTTTATTGTTTGCATTTTTTTCATTGAGAAATATTGTTTTAGCGTCAGCTGTCCACACTCACGAGGCTACGCATTTTTCTTTTTAGTACAACACTGCAGCACATTATGCGACAATATTATTGTGCTAATAAAACAAATATGGTATGGTCGATGGGAGTTTATGAACCTAGGAATACATTAATTTATATCACCTATCAAAGTGAAGTGTATGTGAAAACTGAATTTATTTACACAACTTTGTTCTGGTTTCTGTGGATAATGATTTCATTTGGGTAGCCTATGTTTTGTAATTTCCCTGACAAGGTGACCTTGATGCAACGCTGAAGGAGCTGGAGTTTCCCTTCACGAGGGACATAAGCAATGCTGACACTTATTACCTGGATAACATTTCAGAGTAGCTTACATTTACATTCATATTGTAGGAATTTAGCTCAAGCTCTTATACAGAGCAATTTACAATTAGCCTATAAGCGCCTGGACTGTGTGAAGTTCTGCCCCCACAGATACCATGCTACACATCTCAACACTTTATCTTGTTTGAGCTGCATGAAGGTAAACAAGGAGGGTTCCATTGAGTTCCTCATTAAGGCTGAGGCCAGACAGGCAGGTCCCAACAGCATGTTTGGTTTTCATGGGTTTACTACCATGCTGGCTATCTGGGAGATGTGGAGCCCTACCTTGGTAAACTGGATACTGACATGACAACGGTTTTAACACAACAAATCCAATAAAAACTTTTTTTCAAAATTGAGGCAATAGTTTCTTTGTCAGAACTGGACATGACACACTACCTCTGCCTCTGTGATTCCTGTGGATTGTATATCCTCTACAGTACAGCTACTATACATACAGTCTCAGTTTAAACGAAAACTACACACCCAATCCATGTCATTGGCAATGTGCTTTATTTTGACATGCACTATTTTCACATCACGTTAATTGCATCAGTTTTTCATGTGCCGTATGATGCTTCTTGTGAGGGTTGTGTTGTAATACAGTATCAGCCAGACATGCAGGAGTGAATTCAACTATTTTTCAGAATGCCCCTTTATGAAACACAAGGCCTAAATAACATTAGTGTAAATACATGATAAATTAAAAATATAAATGCCATGAATGACTTAAAATGTTAAAAACATGTAAGGACCGAAGACCTGGTAAGTAAGAGATGAAGGCTAGAAGTGCCATGTAGTGTTTTTATCCTGGTAAGTAAGAGATGAAGGCTAGAAGTGCCATGTAGTGTTTTTATCCTGGTAAGTAAGAGATGAAGGCTAGAAGTGCCATGTAGTGTTTTTATCCTGGTAAGTAAGAGATGAAGGCTAGAAGTGCCATGTAGTGTTTTTATCCTGGTAAGTAAGAGATGAAGGCTAGAAGTGCCATGTAGTGTTTTTATCCTGGTAAGTAAGAGATGAAGGCTAGAAGTGCCATGTAGTGTTTTTATCCTGGTAAGTAAGAGATGAAGGCTAGAAGTGCCATGTAGTGTTTTTATCCTGGTAAGTAAGAGATGAAGGCTAGAAGTGCCATGTAGTGTTTTTATCCTGGTAAGTAAGAGATGAAGGCTAGAAGTGCCATGTAGTGTTTTTATCCTGGTAAATAAGAGATGAAGGCTAGAAGTGCCATGTAGTGTTTTTATCCTGGTAAGTAAGAGATGAAGGCTAGAAGTGCCATGTAGTGTTTTTATCTTGAAGTGTATCTCAGCAGATTCTCTTCCTAGGTGAGCCACTAACACCAAGTATCAATTAATTTGTGAATCGATAATGAATGTTTACGCTTGGGAGCCTCTGGGCAGCACTGTTCTGAACATGAGTCAACCTCTGTGCTGTTGCCTAGGAAACGGCAACGCGTTCAGAGTGCACTCGTATGCCACTGATACCGCCACATCCAAACACTGTGGCTCTATATGGAGCACTGTGGATTAAGGCATTATCATTATCAGTTATTGGCTGAAGATTGAATTGTTCGCAAAACTGATCTAAAGGTGTCTGTAATGGCGTAAGTACTCAATGATTATTTAATATTATTCAATATTTTATGTTATATTTTATTGAGTATTGTTTGTATTGTATTCCTTGACATCTTTGTTAAGCTATGATTTAAAAGGTCTTAAAAGGTTGAGTTTTCATTTAATTTCTAATTCTTTTAAAGAATTTCTTTCCTCCAAATATTTGATCTTGATCACAATTTCCCTTGTTAGTTGCAGTTCAATTCAAGATATGTTGCTTGCCAAACTGCGTCAGCTTGAGTGTCACTTCACCTGGGGTTTGAATGACACTGACTTAAATGATCTACAGAGCAGGCTTAAAAACAGCATTGACTTGGCAGAGGGAGAGGACAGGAACATCGGTTGCTCATACAGGCTAATCACCTCATCATCAATCATTTCCCTTCACTGGTTAGCAATATTAGCCAGGGTTGATTTTAAATTACTTAACACCTGAGGTAGTGCTGTTACACTGCATATCAGCATGGCTGTGGCTGTAGGCTGTAGGCACGCAGGCCAAGTGCCGAAGATAATCACAGCCATGCTGATATACAGGTTGAGAGCACTACCTCAAGTGTTATATTTTTAATGGTTAGCTATATTATACAACAGTATATAGCCTATAAAATGTATCTCGGCCAATCACAATTTGCAGTCGCAACTAACTGCTCTATAATTCATCTTGTTTTTAAAGCAATTCCACAACTTATTGTAACCTTAGTTTTTTTTTTAATCAGCCATATTTCTATCCATTCTTAATATTTATATATGTCATCTTGTAATTTTCCATATGTCAACATTGAACTATTAGGCATATGCATTGCCATTTACATGTACATTGTATCATCCTCACTAACTGTGTTAGTTCTGCCTTTTGTGTTCCCCTGGGGGTACATTAATTGGGGAGGAACTCCCCAAAGAGTTGTGTTTTGTTTTTGTGCCCTGAACTGTGAGGAGTGCTAGGCTACTGCTCCTGCCCTGTTGGCTTCTTCCAGTAAAGAAATGCTGAACCATACCCATTGTAGCCAGTTCATTTATCCTCACCTCGACGGACTCGGAGAATACACGCTACCAATTATTAGGGTTACATCATCAATGAATACTGTAACTCCCCACAACAGCAGGTCTTTCTAAGATCATCTGCGAAGGGTTCTATGCACAAAACTTGTTAGTCAGAGTGATACAGCTTCTGCTGTTTGCGCACCAAGACTGAGGAGTTTATTGCAACAAAATATCAGGGCAGCAACTTCCATGTCTGAATCCAAAATACACCTCTTCTGTTTATATAATTATCAAAATGTTCCTGCTCTTTGGCTCCACTCTCTGGCACATTGCAGCTACTGCATCCAGCAGGGAAAGCCAAGCTGATTGAAATTTTTCTCAAGACCTCAAACCACAACTATGCCAGCTGTGCCTTGTGATGGGAGTGATGTTTCATGAAATGGAAAATGGCTGGACCTACCACATGGTACTCGGGTTGATTACCTCCACAGGGAAATAACAACGCACGTTGAGAATATACAACTGGGCCGTGTTGCACACCTGCCAACCTGTACGCATTTTGCGTGAAATTCACACATTTTGACATCAAAGTACGTTGAGTACGAATTGTCATACTAAAATACGCAAAAATATGCCTGTCGTTGCGTACTTTCCAGTTTTGTCTCAGTTGATGAAACGCTTGGAGCAGAAACAATACAAGCACTAAGCATGGATAATTAACACTTTCCCATCAACGCTCTTCAGCCTAGCCTAATACTCATTTCAGAATTTTCCGGTTTGTTCTGTTTAGGCTACTCAATGCTCCTTTATCAAACACAAGGCCTAAATAACATTAATAGTGCAAATACATGATAAATAAAAAATAAAAATGCCATTAATGACATATAATTTGAAGCACATGTAAGGACCTAATGATGAATCTGATCCTCACTACTAAGTCCTGGTGGGTAAGAGATGAAGGCTAGAAGTGCCATGTAGTGGTTTTATCTCAAAGAGTAGCTCAGCAGATTATCTCATATGAATGTGTATCAACCATTTACCAGTAGTCAAGAAAAGATGGCAACACAAGTGCTCCAACTGTGAAACTGTGTTCTATTTTGTGATTCTATAACCGTGTGGCTGCATTTTCCTGCTATGTTTTTGGTGCAAGAGAAACATGGACTTGTACACTGTCTTTCAAAATAATATTTAAATACATAAACATTGTATTAAAATTAGGGATGCACAATATATCGGCCAATGATTTGTATTGGCCGATAAAACAAAAAGTTTGCACCATCGGATCGGCCGATTGTGTTAAAAACAAACGATACTCAGCTCCGATTATGTGCTGTCAATCAAGAATAAAAAAGACTATTGTTTATTTGTAATCCAATAGTTGGCTCGCACTTGCCTGTCAGATACAAACGTAATTTCACTTTGTTTTCCACATTCCATATTCAGGGTTTCCCCTATAACATTACAGTGTGTTCATGATAATATCAGTTTGTGTTTCATAAAAACAATATGTGCAGTCTTGCAGGGCACTGGTTTGCCATTGTGCTGGTATGCCACTGGTACTGCTCCACCCAAACATATCTGGGAGGAGAATGCTGTGGCTCTATAAGACGCACTGTGGAGTAAAGCATTATCATTATCAGATAAGCTGATAAAAAAAGTGCTCAATTATTGTTTTATATGACATAATATTATTATAGTATTAGTTGTCTTGTATTCTTTGACATCTTTGTTAAACTATGTTTTAAAAGGTTCAAAAAGCCAAGAATATTCATCTTCCAAATACAATTGACCTGATAATAATTGTTTGTTGCAGTTCAATTCTAGATATGATGCTTGCCAAACTGCGACAGCTTGAGCGCCACTTCACCTGGGGTTTGAATGACACTGACTTAAGTGATCTACAGAGCAGGCTTAAAAACAGCATTGACTTGGCAGAGGGAGAGGAGAGGAACATCGGATGGTCATACAGTAATCAGGCTTTCACAAAGTACATGCAGGGTCTCCTTGAGAAAGCACGGGATGACTTGGCAAAGGCTGAACAGCACATCAGGAAACAGCATGGTGACAACTGTGAAAAGCAGCTCATTGTTACCTATGGAAATTTTGCATGGGTGCATAATCACATGGGCGAGCATGCAAATCCATGCAAAAAAGACAACAGGAAAGCAGAGGAAATGTTTCAGAAAGCATATGAAGTTGCTACTGTTAAAAAGGAGCACCTGCAGATGGTCACTGTCAATTACGCAAATTTCCAGCACTACAACAACAGATCAACGCCCTTGGCTATCACATACTGCAAGGAAGGACTCAGATTACATTGTCCTCATCTACCAGCTCAGGGATTGTGGTCACAGGCATGACGGTCTGACCACATCAATGTTCTCGAGCTTCGAGCAGTTTTGCTGGCACTAAGGCATCTCTTGCCTTTGCTCCAGGGTGAGCATGTGATGGTAAGATCGGACAACACCTCAGTGATCTATCACATGAATTCCATTTTAAGAAATAATTTTTTCCCCCACCAATTATAAAGTGATCCCGGCCATGATGAGTTCTGAGTGATGCTATACTGTATCAGATCAAAAAAGTCTACGACGTAAAAAAAAAAAAAATTACTCACGCATAGCCTACATAGCGCTGTCTATAAGTTCTTAATTCCAACTTGCAAAAACTATCAAAGTCTTGATATCAAAATGTGGCCAAGTTACAATTAACAATATTGCCTATCGTAGCTCACACTAAATAAACTAGCTCTATTCCAAAGCAATGCTATCCAAACTTTCCTAAATTATTTAATGCAACTTGGCCCTGTGTTTCTTCATCTTGCCATCTCTTAAGTTTTTGATCTGATATCACTTATTTTTTATAGCTAACTAATGATGAATAATGCATGAAGATAAACAGAGAGAGACATGCATTCCAAAGAAATGCATGCAGACATTCGCCTAACCATAATGCCCTCTATTGGCAAGAATGAGAACAGTTGTTACAGACAGCACACAATTACATTAAAACAGTTTGTAGATGAGCAGTATTTAATGTGTAATGAAATACAATGAACAGCACCACCTCAGCTATGATTCATGAAGAAGTATGTAAATTAATGAACCAAGTGTATATGGAGACATGGATGCACAATGGGCTAGACGCAAACAGATTCTAGCTGAAAGACATACAGCCTAAATAGCTAGTACAGCCTAAATAGTTTGCATCAGTAAAATACGGAAATACAGTTTTAAAATAGGGCTATTAGTGTTCTATGAAATACATTTAACATTAGGCTATTCAACACTGGATTGCCCGATGCGTAACTCCAACCTTCCATGTGCGGGCTACGAGCTAGCGAGCGAGCTAGTGAGTTCATAAGCACAGCAGAGTTAGGCTATTCAACACTGGATTACCGGATGCGTAACTCCAACCTTCCACGTGTGGGCTACGAGCTAGCGAGCGAGCTAGTGAGTTTATAAGCACAGCAGAGTTTTTTTCCAGTAGTGTAGAACGTTACCTGCGGGAAATGTTTTGGTACTGGACAGCTAGGTTTAGTTTAGTTTTCTGTAGTGCAATTAATGTAGGCTATAATGCATGTTGATTCGCTTCGTAGTAGCCTAGCTTGTATCTGCTTCCTGGCGAGAAGCAGGAAGTAACGTTGGCAAACAAGCTTAATTGGACAACGCATATTTCCCAGGAATCTTAGCCAGAAAGAAAACAATAGATACTACTAAGAAAGTACATATCAGAGATTATTGTTCTTCTTCCTATTATTATTATAATTAAAAGTGTTTGCAGTAAGCTACATTATCAGCAGAGTAGCGTAGACTAGAGCCACATTCGGAGGCTATTGTTTTTTTAAGTGACTTATATAAGTCATATATGTTTGGGGAATTGACGGTTTATAAATCCGATCTCTTAAAGGTTTGCAGCTTAAAAGAGGCTATCATCAATTGTTAATGTAGGCTATTATCGTAAATTCTTAATTTTCCTAGTAGTTAATTTTATGGTGACCTTGTGGTATGTGTGAAAAGGATAAAGTGAACAGAGCTGAAGTAAAGAAATTAATGAATAAAGAAATGTTGGCCGAGGCAAGGGTAGGTTGAGGTTCGGTTTCCACAGTCAGTCAGTCATGACCGCAAGAGCAGAGCATAACACCCTCCTCAAACCAGACAAGAGCGAGCGTCCGGTTTGGGGAGGGGGTGATATAGTACAAGTGAAATACAAGTGAAACATTGAACAGTTAATATTGGAAACCTCTTTTGCCTTTGCAATAAAAATACATTAATGTGTTAATGTGAAAATAATAACAGTCCAAGAAATGAAAAGTACTTAACAGTTGCACGTTGTTTTTGTGGAAAATAAGCATGTGCCCTACTGGGCTCGAACCCACAATCCTCTGTGTGAGAGACTGCAGTTCTAACCACTAGGCCACAGTAGCTTCTTGGAAAGCATGAAGCCATTAGCTACATTAACATTAAAAAACATTAGTATGAAGCGTTTTTATTGGACGATAAGCTTGATGAGGAAGTATACAGACCATACCCTCAAATAATAATTCTCCCCATTGGATAACATTGTGACGGAGGCAGGCAGTTTGGCAGGAAAAATGGGAAGAAGAAGAAGAAGAAGCGGAAGAGGAAGGAGAAAAACGGCAAAATAACCCAAGTTTGGGTCTTTATTGTGTGGATGTGTGAAGTTGTATCTGAATGCTGTGTGGTTACATGAGGTCAGAACATGCAGAAGTTAATGTTTTAAGGGCTGAGAGTCTATGGTCATTGTGGTTACTTCTGTAGGAAACCCTGAAAAGTGCCAAACTCTCGGTGCTGTATAGGTATGGGGCATGCCCCGCCAAGCCGTAACTTGGCGGATGGCATACCTGCCATCCCAATATCAGCACTCATGGAATGCGTCCCAGCCAATCACAATGCATGGTAGGAACTAACTGTTGTATAATTAATCTTATTTTCTAGTAACTGCAGAACTTTACAGTGAATACTATATCTGTCAATAACAACAGGTCTTTCTGAGGTCATCAGCGAAGGGTTTCATATGTGCACAAAATGTGTTTAGAGTCAGACCGATACAGCTTTTGCTGTTTGCGCCCCAAGACTGAGGAGTTTACTGCAATCAGGGCAGGCCTGAATCCAAAACGCACCTCCTGTCTACAGTTACACTAGTCTACGGAAGCCGACGAGTGCAAGACAGAACGCCAAATCAGAAAACGCACCAACAAGTTATAAAACACACCAACAAAACAGAAAACAACCGCAAATCAGAAAACACAATCGCAAATCAGCCGACAGGTGCAAAACACAACGTCAAATCAGAAAACACAACAACAAGTCAGAAAACGCATCAACAAATCAGAAAACAACTGCAAATCAGAAAACACAACAACAAGCTTACACCCAAGCAACAGTGTGACATTATTTTAATTGCACACACACCCACACGCATGATAAAAGTGTTGAGACTAAATAGTACAGGTCTAAGTGTAGGGTATGTACTTTATATACGTATTGTGATAAAAATGGACCACATTAGTTCATACAATATAAATTAATCGTTTTATTAGCCAATATGGAGAGTTGAAGTTGTTTTAATGACCTGTTGACATTTTCGGTACACAGAGAATGCACACATTGTCAGCATTCTCAGAGGTTTTTTTATTTGCTCCAAAACAATATCTCAATAACAGTATCCTCTGATCTACTTGGAGTTGGCTTGTCTCCACTCCTCTCCAAAATAGAATGTTTACTGAACCGCAGCGTTCAGACAGAACAAATCAATTCCCACAGTAGCTTATGACACCCGCAAATAGCCTATATACGTTGTCTTTTATGTGGGTGCTTTCGGTCTGATCGGTTGTTTGTAATGAACGATTATTTTGCTGCCGCCTTTTTATTGTAATTCCTCAGAATTTAGGCATGGCAACCCCTGCTTTTAACCCTTCCGTGCGTACCATCACAAATATGTAATTAGACCATATCATTAGAATGTTGAGATGAGAATGTTGTCACAAGGGCCTTCTAGTGCAAACATGACTCCAATGTGGTGCCTACAAGTCATTTATTGTTCTACTATAATAAAAATTATGTTACGATAGTTGTTATCATCAGAGTAGTCATCTAGTTTCTTTTGTAGCCAACTGTATAGGGTGACCATAAATTTGATTTTTTTAAAAAGAGGACGGGGCGGGTGGACGCTATGCCATTTTGAGTGTTATAAATAGTTATATATAGGATAGTCTCAGCTTTCTGCCGATGACAATATTATCCTTCTACTCCAAATATTAAGCAAGATATACTCCTTTAAATCTCGACTGTCACCAAACCATGTTCTTGATTTCTTCAAATAAGTAGCGTAGGCCTATTGCGCTATTGCAATACAATAATTTTATACTTTATTTTAAAATAAGGAGCTATTATGTTCAAACAGCACAATATTCATAAGCTACAGTACTTCATATAGGTATGTAGCTAGACATGTCCATTTAAGTTAAAACTGAAAAGGCCTTTTTCTACAAATTGACTGAATATATCCAGTAGATCCAAGGGTGATGTTAACTTGTGTTAAGGGTTAGTAAAGTTGAGCAGAATGCAAAAGGCAGAAATAGGCCCATACAGAAATAATATTAAGCATAAGCAAAGATAATCAAACTTGAAAGAAAACCTTTAGGACGATGTGTATCGTTTTTTATTTTTTTATTTGTTCCAACTAAAGAGCTAACATTTTAGCAACATGGTAGTGGGTCCGTTTATTTTCATTGACATCTGTACCCCAATGTTGCATATCAAAGTTTGCCACATAAGTTTATTTTTGGTTGTCAAGAGCTAAAACGATAACTGCCCCCTTGATTTTATACGGTTGTAAAACTCGCGCAGCTAGACCAATGAGGGAATAGCTCGGAGAGAAGGTTTAAGCGTGATGTTTTCCCGCTGTTGCTGTGGGAAAAGTAATATCACCGTTCATTTATCTGACTCCAAATAGAATTGACGCTTGATTGCGAGTGGAATTCTGTTCTTTTGAAACTATCTATACCGGGGACGCTGATAGCCCCGGATACGGGGTGCAGACTGCCACACTGAAGCGGACTGACAAGCTCAGAGACCCTAGCCACATAGAAACTCAGTGAGTTTCCAATATGTCACCATCACAGGTGCTCAGAAGTTCGGACCATAGAATCTACTAGGTAAAAGAGAAACTCAAAGGGTTTGTAACATGTCACCATCACAGGTGCTCAGAGGCTTTTGACCATAGAATCCACCATATACTAGGAAAAGAGAAACTCAGAGGTTTGGAACATGTCACCATCACAGGTACTCAGAGGTATTGAACATAGAATCCACCATATACTAAGAAAGTGAAAACTCAGAGGTTTTTAACATGTCACCATCACAGGTGCTCAGCGGTATTGAACATAGAATCTGCCTAGTACTGGCTAAGGCCTAGCAGAGCCGTCACATTACCACAAACAAGATTAGTCAGTGTGAAACCCGGTAATAGAGACACAATTCACGGAGACCACGCAAATCAGGTCTATAAATTGAATAATTTATTCATGACAATAATCACTGGTTAAGACCGTGAGAGCAAATATGAACACATTCAATACCTATAGCTAAACACAGGATAACATGCTGCTAAGACAAAGAAACATGAACAGGTTCGCCAACAAAGTATAACCAAATTATTCCGTACAGTGTGACTATGGTACCAGGAGACCTGTTAGGCAGATACTCCTATACGGGTATAACTATAGTGCCACTACAGCACCAGGTGATCTGTTAAGCAGATACACCTATAGTGAAAGAACTATGGTGCCGCTACAGCACCAGGAGATCTGTTAGGCAGATACACCATAATGAACGAGCTATGGTGCCACTACAGCACCAGGAGATCTGTTAGGCAGATACACCATAATGGACGAGCTATGGTGCCACTACAGCACCAGGCGATCTGTTAAGCAGATACACCATAATGAAGGAACTATGGTGCCACTACAGCACCAGGCGATCTGTTAAGCAGATACACCATAATGGACGAGCTATGGTGCCACTACAGCACCAGGCGATCTGTTAGGCAGATACACCCTGAATGTCCCTTTGGACTTCCCTTAAATGCAATCCTGGGCAGGCTTTCCACATTCCACAATTCCCTTTGTTTGTCCAAACAAGGTCTGGTCAGTGTCATCCAATGCCCCTTTATCAAACACAAGGCCTAAATAACATTAATAGTGCAAATACATGATAAATAAAAAATAAAAATGCCATTAATTACATATAATTTGAAGCACATGTAAGGACCTAATGATGAATCTGATCCTCACTACTAAGTCCTGGTGAGTAAGAGATGAAGGCTAGAAGTGCCATGTAGTGGTAGTTCAGCAGATTATCTCATATGAATGTGTATCAACCATTTACCAGTAGTCAAGAAAAGATGGCAACACAAGTGCTCCAACTGTGAAACTGTGTTCTCTTTTGTGATTCTATAACCGTGTGGCTGCATTTTCCTGCTATGTTTTTGGTGCAAGAGAAACATGGACTTGTACACTGTCTTTCAAAATAATATTTAAATACATAAACATTGTATTAAAATTAGGGATGCACAATATATCGGCCAATGATCTGTATTGGTCGGATCGGCCGATTGTGTTAAAAACAAACGATACTCAGCTCCGATTATGTGCTGTCAATCAAGAATAAAAAAGACTATTGTTTATTTGTAATCCAATAGTTGGTTCGCACTTGCCTGTCAGATACAAAAGTAATTTCACTTTGTTTTCCACATTCCATATTCAGGGTTTCCCCTATAACATTACAGTGTGTTCATGATAATTTCAGTTTGTGTTTCATAAAAACAATATGTGCAGTCTTGCAGGGCACTGGTTTGCCATTGTGCTGGTATGCCACTGGTACTGCTCCACCCAAACATATCTGGGAGGAGAATGCTGTGGCTCTATAAGATGCACTGTGGAGTAAAGCATTATCATTATCAGATAAGCTGATAAAAAAGTGCTCAATTATTGTTTTATATGATATAATATTTTAATGAGTATTATTTGTCTTGTATTCTTTGACATCTTTGTTAAACTATGTTTTAAAAGGTTCAAAAAGCCAAGAATATTCATCTTCCAAATACAATTGACCTGATAATAAATTTCATTGTTTGTTGCAGTTCAATTCTAGATATGATGCTTGCCAAACTGCGACAGCTTGAGCGCCACTTCACCTGGGGTTTGAATGACACTGACTTAAGTGATCTACAGAGCAGGCTTAAAAACAGCATTGACTTGGCAGAGGGAGAGGAGAGGAACATCGGATGGTCATACAGTAATTAGGCTTTCACAAAGTATTAGGCTTTCACAAAGTACATGCAGGGTCTCCTTGAGGAAGCACGGGATGATTGGCAAAGGCTGAACAGCACATCAGGAAACAGCATGGTGACAACTGTGAAAAGCAACTCATTGTTACCTATGGAAATTTTGCATGGGTGCATAATCACATGGGCGAGCATGCAAATCCATGCAAAAAAGACAACAGGAAAGCAGAGGAAATGTTTCAGAAAGCATATGAAGTTGCTACTGTTAAAAAGGAGCACCTGCAGATGGTCACTATCAATTACGCAAATTTCCAGCACTACAACAACAGATCAGCGCCCTTGGCTATCACGTACTGCAAGGAAGTAATCAGATTACATTGTCGTCATCTACCAGCTCAGGGATTGTGGTCACAGGCACGTCGGTCAGACCACATCAATGTTCTCGAGCTTCGAGCAGTTTTCCTGACACTAAGGCATCTCTTGCCTTTGCTCCAGGGTGAGCATGTGATGGTAAGATCGGACAACACCTCAGTGATCTATCACATGAATTCCATTTTAAGACATAATTTTTTCCCCCACCAATTATAAAGTGATCCCGGCCATGATGAGTTCTGAGTGATGCTATACTGTATCAGATCAAAAACGTCTACGACGTAAAAACAAAACAAATTACTCACGCATAGCCTACATAGCGCTGTCTATAAGTTCTTAATTCCAACTTGCAAAAACTAGGCCTGCCTTTAAAAGTCTTGATATCAAAATGTGGCCAAGTTACAATTAACAATATTGCCTATCGTAGCTCACACTAAATAAACTAGCTCTATTCCAAAGCAATGCTATCCAAACTTTCCTAAATTATTTAATGCAACTTGGCCCTGTGTTTCTTCATCTTACCATCTCTTAAGTTTTTGATCTGATATCACTTATTTTTTATAGCTAACTAATGATGAATAATGCATGAAGATAAACACAGAGAGAGACATGCATTCCAAAGAAATGTAGGCAGACATTCGCCTAACCATAACGCCCTCTATTGACAAGAATGAGAACAGTTATCCTATTACAGACAGCACACAATTACATTAAAAGAGTTTGTAGATGAGCAGTATTTAATGTGTAATGAAATACAATGAACAGCACCATCTGAGCTATGGATCACAAAGAAGTATGTAAATTAATGAACCAAGTGTATATGGAGACATGCATGCACAATGGGCTAGACGCAAACACATTCTAGCTGAAAGACATACAGCCTAAATAGCTAGTACAGCCTAAATAGTTTGCATCAGTAAAATATGGAAATACAGTTTTAAAATAGGGCTATTAGTGTTCTATGAAATACATTTAACGTTAGGCTATTCAACACTGGATTGACCGATGCGTAACTCCAACCTTCCATGTGTGGGCTACGAGCTAGCGAGCGAGCTAGTGAGTTCATAAGCACAGCAGAGTTAAGCTATTCAACACTGGATTGCCGAATGCGTAACTCCAACCTTCCATGTGTGGGCTACGAGCTAGCGAGCGAGCTAGTGAGTTTATAAGCACAGCAGAGTTTTTTTTTCCAGTAGTGTAGAACGTTACCTGCGGGAAATGTTTTGGTACTGGACAGCTAGGTTTAGTTCAGTTTTCTGTAGTGCAATGAATGTAGGCTATAATGCATGTTGATTCGCTTCGTAGTAGCCTAGCTTGTATCTGCTTCCTGACGAGAAGCAGGAAGTAACATTGGCAAACAAGCTTAATTGGACAACGCATATTTCCCAGGAATCTTAGCCAGAAAGAAAACACTAGATACTACTAAGAAAGTACATACCAGAGATTATTCTTCTTCTCATTATTATTATTATTATTATTATTAAAAGTGTTTGCAGTAAGCTACATTATCAGCAGAGTAGCGTAGACTAGAGCCACATTCGGAGGCTATTGTTTTTTTGTTTTTTTAAAGTGACTAACCATGAATCAGATATGGTTGGGGAATTGATGGTTTATAAATCCGATCACTTATAGGCTTGCAGCTTAAAAGAGGCTATCATCAATTGTTAATGTAGGCTATTATCGTAAATTCTTAATTTTCCTAGTAGTTAATTTTATGGTGACCTTGGGCCCTATCTTACACCCGGCGCAAAGCGGCGCTAACGCAAATGCAAGTGTCTTTGCTATCTTACACCCGGCGCTAGGTCCATAATAGCGCCTAACGCTTACGCCGTCAAACTAGCATGTTGACGGCGTAACTCTTGCGCCATCATTAGTGAACTGGGCGTGTTGGTCTTAAGATGAGGAGTGGCCAGGATTCTTTTTGGCGTATTGCTATCTTGAGCCAGCAGAAAGCGCTTGCGCTAGAACCACCACAAACCTGGTCTAAAGTCATGTCGCAGTTGTTTACATGCTATTTTAACGGCGCATATAAGTGCGTCTACATAGGCGTGTGCACAACGCGCATACCCTCCTGTCTGTTACACACAGGGGCGTGCACAGGCATGACTAAAATATCTAGATCATAATGTGAAATATTATTATTGTGTAGGCTATATCAAAAATGCATAATAATAAAAGGTTCCATAGGTCCACATACCTTTCCATCTGCGAAGGGAAACAATGCCACGTTACATTGCTCTCAGCCCACTCCATCAACATCCAGCCGATGTGCGATGGTACGGGACAATGGCTATCCATTAAAAAGGAGCTGATAACACCTATAGCTATCAAGCCTAATGCGCGAATTGTCTTTGCACCTAATGTGTGAATTGTCATTCAATGGAAAACTCGCGCACGGCAATAGACGGACATTTAAGTTCTGAAAATGCGCTTCAGATGTCATTACAATACAGCTCTGTTTATCTGTGAATACAGCCTGTAAGTAAATAGAATGGTTTGTGACTGAAAAAAGTTCAAAACCTTGTCCAGTGAATATTGCATTTATTGTTTTTCAAATAGCCTAGGCTACAGCGAGTTCGCTGTGCATAAGGTTTTTTTCGATAGACTATGGTTAAAAAACGGAGATGTCACCATGTTAACTAAATTGTAACCTTAGCTATTCTTCGTCCTTCATATTTTTTTAAATTACAGTGACCAGGTTTCCATACTCTCACAGTTTAAAACCCAGCTGATTTCACCCGTTATTCCTTAACTGAACAAAACTATTTTAAAGAGAACTAAGCGTCTAATTAGAAACTAAAACAAATTTGCAGCACGTTACACAATTAATTTTAATGCCATTCTCTGCACGTGAGCTGCCTGTTCTGTTTCCCCTGCTGTAAGTCGCATGTTTAACGGTCTTCCTGGGAAAGTGGATTGTTTTAAAGGATTACGCTACGAGTAAAACAGGTTGGTCACATTTCCATAAACAGGACATTATTAAACAAGGGGAAATATGCGTGAACATATGGGTTGCGAACCTGACAGCTTTATTGTATGGCTATTTAGTGTCATCATTAAGGCAAAATAACGGTATGTATGTTATTAATCAATATTAGCCTACTATGCAGGTAGCCTAATTAACTTTGGATGAAGCTTGAACTTCGAGAACAGCCTCTTGGAATTGATGTTTGACACTTTCATTGCATAATCAAACGAAATTCGCTGAACAAGCAGGCTAATTTGGCGTTTTCTAAGGTGAGACTGAAGCCATTGATAGCTTATTCTCAGCTGTTGCAGGTCCTTTTAACGAAATTTAACCGCACATATTTTGTAAAATAACAGCCCTGTCTGGAATTACCGGGAACTCATAGGCTAATGGTTAGTCCGAATAATATTGATCATACTCCATTTAGCCTATTCCTTGATCACACTAAACACGCACGAGCATGTCTGTTTCGCCATCGTAAGCAATCCGCCAAGGTGGAAAAGCAGGCTTTTAAAGGGAATGGGATATGACATTTTGATTGGTTTATTGAATGTCACGCCCAAGACACACCTATAATTAATGAAGCGACTAGGTTCAGCCCAGTTGCGCCATGCGCCGTGCTTAGCGCCAAAAAAACACGCCGTTAAAATAGCAAAAGTGGACTTGGACACGCCCTAAATGGACTTAGCGCCATGCGCTTAGACTAAGCGCCAAGATCGCCAAGATAGGGCCCCTTGTGTTATGTGTGAAAAGGATAAAGTGAACAGAGCTGAAGTGAAGAAATTAATGAATAAAGAAATGTTGGCCGAGGCAAGGGTAGGTTGAGGTTCGGTTTCCACAGTCAGTCAGTCATGACCGCAAGAGCAGAGCGTAACACCCTCCCCAAACCAGACAAGAGCGAGCGTCCGGTTTGGGGAGGGTGTGATATAGTACAAGTGAAATACAAGTGAAACATTGAACAGTTGATATTGGAAACCTCTTTTGCCTTTGCAATAAAAATATGTTAATGTGTTAATGTGAAAATAATAACAGTCCAAGAAATGAAAAGTACTTAACAGTTGCACATTGTTTTTGTGGAAAATAGTCATGTGCCCTACTGGGCTCGTGAGAGACTGCAGTTCTAATCACTAGGCCACAGTAGCTTCTTGGAAAGCATGAAGCCATTAGCTACATCAACATTAAAAAACATTAGTATGAAGCGTTTTTATTGGACGATAAGCTTGATGAGCAGGTATACGGACCATACCCTCAAATAATAATTCTCCCCATTGGATAACATTGCGACGGAGGCAGGCAGTTTGGCAGGAAAAATGGGAAGAAGAAGAAGAAGAAGAAGCGGAAGAGGAAGGAGAAAAACGGTAAAATAACCCAAGTTTGGGTCTTTATTGTGTGGATGTGTGAAGTTGTATCTGAATGCTGTGTGGTTACATGAGGTCAGAACATGCAGAAGTTAATGTTTTAAGGGCTGAGAGTCTATGGTCATTGTGGTTACTTCTGTAGGAAACCCTGAAAAGTGCCAAACTCTCGGTGCTGTATAGGTATGGGGCATGCCCCGCCAAGCCGTAACCTGGCGGATGGCATACCTGCCATCCCAATATCAGCACTCATGGAATGCGTCCCAGCCAATCACAATGCACGGTAGGAACTAACTGTTGTATAATTCATCTTATTTTCTAGTAACTGCACAACTTCACAGTGAATACTATACCTGTCAATAACAACAGGTCTTTCTGAGGTCATCAGCGAAGGGTTCCATATGTGCACAAAATGTGTTTAGAGTCAGACCGATACAGCTTTTGCTGTTTGGGCCCCAAGACTGAGGAGTTTACTGCAATCAGGGCAGGTCTGAATCCAAAACGCACCTCCTGTCTACAGTTACACTAGTCTACGGAAGCCGACGGAAGACAGAACGCCAAATCAGAAAACGCACCAACAAATTATAAAACACACCAACAAATCAGAAAACATAATCGCAAATCAGCTGACAGGTGCAAAACACAACGTCAAATCGGAAAACACAACAACAAGTCAGAAAACGCATCAACAAATCAGAAAACAATTCATTTCACATTTTTTTGTTTAGATACCACATTAGTTCATACAATATAAATTAATCGTTTTATTAGCCAATATGGAGAGTTGAAGTTGTTTTAATGATCTGTTGACATTTTCTGTACACAGAGAATGCACACATTGTCAGCATTCTCAGAGGTTTTTTTATTTGCTCCAAAACAATATCTCAATGACAGTATCCTCTGATCTACTTGGAGTTGGCTTGTCTCCACTCCTCTCCAAAATAGAATGTTTACTGAACTGCAGCGTTCAGACAGTACAAATCAATTCCAACAGTAGCTTATGACACCCGGAAATAGCCTACATATGTTGTCTTTTATGTGGGTGCTTTCAGTCTGATCGGTTGTTTGTAATGAACGATTATTTTGCTGCCGCCTTTTTACTGTAATTCCTCAGAATTTAGGCATGGCAACCCCTGCTTTTAACCCTTCCATGCGTACCATCACAAATATGTAATTAGAACATATCATTAGAATGTTGAGATGAGAATGTTGTCACAAGGGCCTTCTAGTGCAAACATGACTCCAATGTGGTGCCTACAAGTCATTTATTGTTCTACTATAATAAGAATTATGTTACTATAGTTGTTATCATCAGAGTAGTCATCTAGTTTCTTTTGTAGCCAACTGTATAGGGTGACCATAAATTAGATTTTTTTTAAAAGAGGACGGGGCGGGTGGACGCTATGCCATTTTGAGTGTTATAAATAGTTATATATAGGATAGTCTCAGCTTTCTGCCGATGACAATATTATCCTTCTACTCCAAATATTAAGCAAGATATACTCCTTTAAATCTCGACTGTCACCAAACCATGTTCTTGATTTCTTCAAATAAGTAGCGTATTGCGCTATTGCAATACAATAATTTTATACTTTATTTTAAAATAAGGGGCTATTATGTTCAAACAGCACAATATTCATAAGCTACAGTACTTCATATAGGTATGTATACATGTCCATTTAAAAAGCTATTTCAAGCTTGAGTTAAAACTGAAAAGGCCTTTTTCTACAAATTGACTGAATATATCCAGTAGATCCAAGGGTGGTGTTAACTTGTGTTAAGGCTTAGTCAAGTTGAGCAGAATGCAAAAGGCAGAAATAGGCCCATACAGAAATAATATTAAGCATAAGCAAAGATAATCAAACTTGAAAGAAAACCTTTAGGACGATGTGTATCGTTTTTTTTTTTATTGTTTGTTCCAATTAAAGAGCTAACATTTCAGCAAAATGGTAGTGGGTCCGTTTATTTTCACTGACATCTGTACCCCAATTTTGGATATCAAAGTTTGCCACATTTATTTTTGGTTGTCAAGAGCTAAAACGATAACTGCCCCCTTGATTTTATACGGTCACAAGCACGTCTTTAAAAATACAGTGAGCTGTTAACATTCAACATAATCATCATCATGCTAACGTTTATGCTAGCTGTGAAATCTCTAAATAGGGGACGGATATCAAAATAAATATAAAATTTAGCATCTACTGCATACTAAACACAAGCATTTTTTTCCACAAGCATTTCTACAAATATCAATGCACACCATAAAATTGCAGAGCACCACAGACACCCAGCATTTCCTCCTGGTGTCGGTGGCATAGAATAGTTCTAGTACTAAGGACAAACAAAACAAAATTCTTGAAATTTAAATGACTATTCAGCAGCATAATTCCACTGGTATATTGCAGATCCAAGCTTAATGTCCCTCACTGACAGCAAATTTAAATCTGGCCAATAACAATACACGGTTCGAAGGTAGAGTTTCTTGTTTCCTGATGATGAAAATTCCATGAGCTTCGTGTTTGCCTAAACTGAATCCTATGCCTCTGCCGTGGGACCACGCCCATTTATACACTGCATCACCCGGAAAACAAACATTTGGGAGGAGCTTGTGGCTCTATAAAAACGTTAAGGACTGTGGCACAATTCTAATAGGAGAGGCTGAATTTTGACCTGTGTGAAGGAATTTGTCATGGCGTAAGTAAGCGCAGGTTTTATATATTTATATATATTCTAAAAGTCTGAATTAATAGTTCTAAGTTCATGATGAAATATGGCCTATTAATATAGTATTCATATGTATAATAAGAAAGAGCAAACTTGCATTTTAAGCCAACAACATATCTCTTAGTATGGATGATTGAAATGATTTTTAGTTTTGCTACTTTTTAAACACTTAAAAAATATATAAACTAGCCCAGGCTTTCTCGTATAGTTCAAACAGCAAACGTTGTATTAGGCCTATTCTAAATAGAATTAACTTCATGTTTTGTTCCTTATTTATTGCAGTTCAATACAAGATATGTTGCTTGCCAAACTGCGTCAGCTCGAGTGCCACTTCACCTGGTGTTTGAATGAAGCTGACTTAAAGGATCTACAGAGCAGGGTTAAAAACTACATTGACTTGGCAGATGGAGAGGAGAGGAACATCGGATGGTCATACAGTAATCAGGCTTTCACAAAGTACATGCAGGGTCACCTTGAGGAAGCACGGGATGACTTGGCAAAGGCTGAACAGCACATCAGGGAACTGCATGGTGACAACTGTGAGAAGCAGCTCATTGTTACCTATGGAAATTTTGCATGGGTGTATTATCACATGAGCGAGCATGTGCAATCCCAGACCTACCTGGACAAGCTGGAGAAGATTAAGAAGAAGTTTCCTACAGAATCCCCTTCTGCCCTCCATCCTGAAATCTATGGGGAGAAAGGCAGGGCATTCCTGAAATTCTTTCGCCTATACTATGAGAAAGCGAAAGAGTGCTTTGAGAAGGCGCTGGAGTTGGAGCCAGAAGAGATTGAGTGGAATGATGGCTATGCTGTTGCTCTGTATCGCATTGAATATTACATTCGCACAAGTTTTGAAGAGTCCCCAGCGAGCAAGCAGTTGAGACGGGTCTTAGAGCTTGATCCAAACAATGCTCACATGATGGTTCTGCTGGGCCTGAAACATGCTGACTATGGAGAGCATGAGAAAGCAGTGGAGCTGATGGAAAGGGCCATGGAGTTGGAATCCGACAAACCCTACGTGACACAGTATGTGGCAAAGTACTATCGGAACAACGGAAAAGTTGATGAGTCCATATCTCTTCTGAAAAGGGCGCTGGAAAGGACTCCCGATTCAGCCTTTTTGCACCATCAACTTGGACTCAGCTATGATCAGAAAACTGCAAACAACAGAGAAGAGGCGGATAATCTGTTGAGGCTGAGCATCCAACACCTGGAGCAAGCCATCTCTCTGAAACCCTCCTTCATTTTTGCCAAGGTGAAATTAGCACGCATACATGGAAAAGGAAAAAACAACAGGAAGGCAGAAGAAATGTTTAAGAGAGCATTTGAAGATGCTTCTGCTAGAAAGGAGCACCTGCAGATGGTCACTGTCAATTATGCAAATTTCCAGCTCTACGACAACGGATCAGCACCACTGGCTGTGAAGCACTACAAGGAAGGACTCAGATTACAGAAAGATACAATAGACTGGAAAATGTGTGCAAGAAAACTTGAAAATATTGCAAAAAACCAAATCTCCAGAACCCCCCATGATGGTGAAGCCTTTGGGATTTGGGGTTATGTTAATCAAATGAGAGGTGACAAACGCCAAGCCATTGAGTGCTATGAGAAGGCTATTCTGTATGACCCTGGCAATGAGGAGTACCTCACTGCTCTGTGTGATCTCCGCTTGTCTCTGCAATGATATCAAAACTGAAATGGAAATTCTTTCAGTGAAGCATGTAAGAGTTTTATCTTTGGTTGAAATGCACTCCATATGTCATATAGAGCTTATTGGAATGTTTAAAAAAACGATGTTAAACTTACAGGAAATAGTTGTTTTAGTTAATCTGCAGGAAATGTAAGAAATATAAACTCGCACTAACAATTATTATCTGTAGTAACAAATACAACTCACTTTATGCTTGTTTACATATTGTACTTTATCTAAACATTTTGTTGGAAAAAAAACAATAAAGGCTGCTTTGAGATGACCATGCACTGCAATTGTACTGCTAAATACAATGTATTTTAAAACAACAGCACCATTGAGAAGTCCTTTATTGTATAAAATAAACAGTTTTCAGTGAAAGGTTTATATGCTTGTTCTATTGAGAGGCTAAGGTGAGCTACTCCAGCAGGGATTCTGATCTCTTCTGCTGACTGACATTCACAGTGAAAATATGGAAGGGCCATATCAATAATCAATCCTGGGCAGAGAAGGAATATCCACAAGTATAAAAATGTCTCTCTGAGGCTAAAATATGGATTCATGCATTTGAAAGCTGCTCAGATGGCTAACCAGGGTAAAAGGAATTCCATTGTAAATGAAGGATAAAAGGAATCCCCCCCTACCAATTAGAATGTAAATAAAGCAGAGTGATCCCGGCCAGTTTTGAGTCCTGAGTGATGTTATCTTGTATATCAGCACTCATGGAATGTATCTCGGCCAATCAAAATGCATGGTCAGAACTAACTGTTGTACAATTCATCCTATTTTTTAGTAACTGCACGACTTCATAGTGAATATAACAGCAGGTCTTTCTGAGGTCATCTGTTCACAGTCAGATTGATACGGTTTTTGGTGTTTTGGCCCCAAGACCGAGGAGTTTACTGCAACAAAATATCAGGACAGGTTTGAATCCAAAACACACCTGTTTGTCTATATAACTATCAAAAGGTTCCTGCTCTTTGGCGCCACTCTCTGGCACATTGCAGCTACTGCATTCATCAGGGAAAGATCTGAATTTTTTTCAAGACCACAGACCTCAACTATGCCAGCTGTGCCTTGTGATGGGGGTGATGTTTCATGAAGTGGAAAATGGCTGGAGCTACCACATGGTATCAGTGATTCATTGACTTGTATGTGCTTTGCTCTGAAGTCTTCTGATTTCTTCAATTGATGACAACTGATTTTACCTCCACTTTTATGTGGTGAAAGAGATTGGAAGAGACTAGAAACTATAAAAAATTCCCAAAAGGTGAAAATGCAGCATGCAATTTATTTTAAAATAAGGGGCTACTATCTTTAAACACCACAATATTCATACATTTGTACTTCATATAGGTATGTATACATTTCAATTTTAAAAGTTTGAGTTAAAACTGAAAAGGCCTTTTTCTTCAAATTGGCTGAATATATCCAATAGATCCAGGAGTGATGTTAACAGTCAAGTTTAGCAAAATCATAGGCCGCTATGATTTTCGAATGCAAAAGGCAGAAATAGGCTAATATAAATAGAGAAATAATATTAAGCATAAGAAAAGATGATCAAACTTGAATTAAAACCTTTTGGACGATGTGTAAAATAGTTTTTTTATTATTTGTCCTATAAGAGCTAACATTTTAGCAACATGGCTGTGGGTCCATTTCTTTTCACTGACATCGACCCTATTTAATAACCAGTGTTTTTTAAACCAGTACTGATTGTGGACATAGAAGATGTATATTTGGATAGTTATTTTTACTCTATGCTGTTAGACATCTCACATTTTTCTAATAGTCTTAGGCCATCTTTCTAATCTCTTGTCATTACCAGCATTTAGGCCCATCTAATTTCCATGTAACATTTGTTCAAGATAATAAGAATAAGAACATAATAGACTAGAACAGGCTATTCAGCCAATCTAGGTTTGCCATTTATCTACAAATTAGAGAGCACTGCAGCAAGCCTGGTCATGAACAGCCCAAGGGCCCCTGACTCTAATACTCCACCTGCCAAACTGGCCCAAGCGTTTCCAACTATCTGTGCAAAGACGTCCTGACATCCATGCAAAATTCTAACTAAATTCTAGTCAAATCTCCCCTTAGTCTCCTTTTGCAAAGCTTGAAGAGATTCATTCAGTCTTTCCTTGTAACGTTGGCAATGTTTTTCACAATAAAATCTGATAAAATATTATTTACATTTCAAAAATGTCTAAATGCAAGATTTCATCAAATCTAAGCGGTCTGGACATGTGATTCCTGAAAAATGTAGACGGTTATTATTCATATTCATAATTATTGATACTTCCTCTCTCTGCAGTACAGCACTTTTCCCTTGTGAACCATGTGACAGATCATGTGACAGGCTGCTCTTGACATAGTTCATTTTTGGTTAATTCACACCTGGGGCCCTATCTTGGAGATCTTGGCGCTTGGTCTAAGTGCATGGCGTAAAGTCCATTTTGGGCGTGTCCAAGTCCACTTTTGCTATTTTAACGGCGTGTTTTTTGGGCGCTAAGCACGGCGCAAGGTGCAACTGGGCTGAACCTAGTCTCTTCATTAATTATAGGGGCCCTATCTTACACCCGGCGCAAAGCGGCGCTAACGCAAACGCAAGTGTCTTTGCTATCTTACACCCGGCGCTAGGTCCATAATAACGCCTAACGCTTACACCGTCAAACTAGCATGTTTGACGGCGTAACTCTTGCGCCATCATTAGTGAACTGGGCGTGTTGGTCTTAAGATGAGGAGTGGCCAGGATTCTTTTTGGCGTATTGCTATCTTGAGCCAGCAGAAAGCGCTTGCGCTAGAACCACCACAAACCTGGTCTAAAGTCATGTCGCAGTTGTTTACATGCTATTTTAACGGCGCATATAAGTGCGTCTACATAGGCGTGTGCACAACGCGCATACCCTCCTGTCTGTTACACACAAGGGCGTGCACAGGCATGACTAAAATATCTAGATCACAATGTGAAATATTATTATTGTGTAGGCTATATCAAAAATGCATAATAATAAAAGGTTCCATAGGTCCACATACCTTTCCCTCAGCGAAGGGAAACAATGCCACATTACATTGCTCTCAGCCCACTCCATCAACATCCAGGCGATGTGCGATGGTACGGGACAATGGCTATCCATTAAAAAGGAGCTGATAACACCTATAGCTATCAAGCCTAATGCGCGAATTGTCTTTGCACCTAATGCGTGAATTGTCATTCAATGGAAAACTCGCGCACGGCAATAGACGGACATTTAAGTTCTGAAAATGCGCTTCAGATGTCATTACAATATAGCTCTGTTTATCTATGAATACAGCCTGTAAGTAAATAGAATGGTTTGTGACTGAAAAAAGTTCAAAACCTTGTCCAGTGAATATTGCATTTATTGTTTTTCAAATAGCCTAGGCTACAGCGAATTCGCTGTGCATAAGGTTTTTTTCGATAGCCTATGGTTAAAAAACGGAGATGTCACCATGTTAACTAAATTGTAACCTTAGCTATTCTTCGTCCTTCATATTTTTTTAAATTACAGTGACCAGGTTTCCATACTCTCACCGTTTAAAACCCAGCTGATTTCACCCCTTATTCCTTAACTGAACAAAACGATTTTAAAGAGAACTAAGCGTCTAATTAGAAACTAAAACAAATTTGCAGCACGTTACACAATTAATTCACAATTCATTTTAATGCCATTCTCTGCACGTGAGCTGCATGTTCTCAAGTTGCACGTTTCACGGTCTTCCTGGGAAAGTGGATTGTTTTAAAGGATTACGCTACGAGTAAAACAGGTTGGTCACATTTCCATAAACAGGACATTATTAAACAAGGGGAAATATGCGTGAACTTATGGGTTGCGAACCTGACAGCTTTATTGTAGGCTATTTAGTGTCACCATTAAGGCAAAATAACGGTATGTATGTTATTAATCAATATTAGCCTACTATGCAGGTAGCCTAATGCACTTTGGATGAAGCTTGAACTTCGAGAATTCCATGAGAACAGCCTCTTGGAATTGATGTTTGACACTTTCATTGCATAATCAAACGAAATTCGCTGAACAAGCAGGCTAATTTGGCGTTTTCTAAGGTGAGACTGAAGCCATTGATAGCTTATTCTCAGCTGTTGCAGGTCCGTTTAACGAAATTTAACCGCACATATTTTGTAAAATAACAGCCCTGTCTGGAATTACCGGGAACTCATAGGCTAATGGTTAGTCCGAATAATATTGATCATACTCCATTTAGCCTATTCCTTGATCACACTAAACACGCACGAGCATGTCTGTTTCGCCATCATAAGCAATCCGCCAAGGTGGAAAAGCAGGCTTTTAAAGGGAATGGGATATGACATTTTGATTGGTTTATTGAATGTCACGCCCAAGACACACCTATAATTAATGAAGCGACTAGGTTCAGCCCAGTTGCGCCATGCGCCGTGCTTAGCGCCAAAAAAACACGCCGTTAAAATAGCAAAAGTGGACTTGGACACGCCCTAAATGGACTTAGCGCCATGCGCTTAGACTAAGCGCCAAGATCGCCAAGATAGGGCCCTAGGTGTGTCTTGGGCGTGACATGCAATAAACCAATCAAAATGTCATATCCCATTCCCTTTAAAAGCCTGCTTTTCCACCTTGGCGGATTGCTTATGATGGCGAAACAGACATGCTCGTGCGTGTTTAGTGCGATCAAGGAATAGGCTATATGGATCAATAGCGGCCTATGATCAATATTATTCGGGCTAACCATTATGAGTTCCCGGTAATTCCTGACATTGCTGTTTACCAAATTTATGCAGTTAAATTTCGTTAAAAGCACCTGCAACAGCTGAGAATAAGCAAACAATGGCTTCCGTGTCACCTTAGAAAACGCCAAATTAGCCTGCTTGTTTAACGAATTTCGTTTGATTATGCAATTAACTCATGTTCAAGCTTCATCCGAAGTTCATTAGGCTACCTGCATTCTAATTTAGATTAATAACGTAAATAACGTTATTTTGCCTTAATGATGACACTAAATGCAATAAATCTGTCAGGTTGCCAACCCACAGGTTCAGCATGTTTTCCCTTGTTTTATAATGTCCTGCTTATGGAAATGTGACCAACCTATTTTACTGGTAGCGTAATGCTTTAAAACGATCCACTTTCCCAGGAAGACCGTGAAAAGTGTGATTTACAGCAGGAGAAACAGACCTGCTCCTGTAAAGTGCACATGCAGATAATGGCATTAAAATTAATTGTAACTTAATTTTGTAACGTGCTGCAAATACTGTTTCTAATTAGCTGCTTAGTTCTCTTTAAAATCTTTTGTTCAGCTATGGAATAACAGGTGAAATCAGCTGGGTTTTAATAAGCTGAGGGTATGGAAACCTTGTCACTGTAATTTAAAAAATATGAAGGACGAATAGCTAAGGTTACAATTCACTTAACATGATGACATTTATCTCTGTTTTTTAACCATAGGCTATCGAAAAAACTTATGCACAGCGAATCCGCTGTAGCCTAGGCTATTTGAAAAACAATAAAAGCAATATTCACTGGACAAGGTTTTGAACTTTTTTCAGTCACAAACCATTCTATTTACTTACAGGCTGTATTCCTAGATAAACAGAGCTGTATTGTAATGACGTCTGAAGCGCATTTTCAGAACTCAAAAGTCCGTCTATTGCAGTGTGCGAGTTTTCCATTGAATGACAATTCACGCATTAGGTGTAAATGACAATTCGCGCATTTGGCTTGATATAGGTATTATCAGCGCCTTTTTAATGGATAGCCATTGTCCCGTACCATTGCACATCGCCTGGATTGGGCTGAGAGCAATGTAATGTGGCATCGTTTCCCTTCGCTGAGGGAAAGGTATGTGGACCTATGGAACCTTTTATTATTATGCATTTTTGATATAGCCTACACAATAATAATATTTCACATTGTGATCTAGATATTTTAGTCATGCTTGTGCACGCCCCTGTGTGTAACAGACAGGAGGGTATGCGCGTTGTGCACACGCCTATGTAGACGCGCTTATATGCACCGTTAAAGTAGCATGTGAACAACTGTGACTTGGCTTTAGAGCAGGTTTGTGGTGGTTCTAGCGCAAGCGCTTTCTGCTGGCTCAAGATAGCAATACGCCAAAAAGAATCCTGGCTACTCCTCATCTTAAGACCAACACGCCCAGTTCACTTGTAATGGGCGCAAGAATACATGCTAGTTAAAGGACGAGAGCGCTAGGCATTATAATTAACCTAGCGCCGGGTGTAAGATAGCAAAGACACTTGCGTTTGGGTTAGAGCCGCTTTGCGCCGGGTGTAAGATAGCAAAGACACTTGCGTTTGGGTTAGCGCCGCTTTGCGCCGGGTGTAAGATAGCAAAGACACTTGCGTTTGGGTTAGCGCCGCTTTGCGCCGGGTGTAAGATAGCAAAGACACTTGCGTTTGGGTTAGCGCCGCTTTGCGCCGGGTGTAAAATAGGGCCCCTGGGCTCCTTTTACCGCTTTGATTAAATGTTTTGTCCAAACGAAGTACTTCAGAGCTGGGTGCAAATTGAATATTCAACAATATTTTCATAGTTCAATGCAGGGCATTGTTGATTTTCTACAGGTTACAACAGGCATGGAACAGATTCAGGTGAGGGAAAGAAGAGATATTCGAAGGATGTAATATGGCATACATCTCAGGCTATGTAACCACCATAAATATTATTGGTCAGTTCCCCATATTTATGGCTTTATTGTTCTTTTATGCATTATACCTTACTGATTGGTATAAATTACCATTGTTATTGCTACAGACATCTACATTTTTTCTTGCTTTTCATGTTTTTTTAAAAATTCTTGCACAGAAGGATAATTATATTTTTGAGAAATTCCAAGAAAAAGTGCTGGTTAAATGTGTGGCCTAGTTACATGGAATGTTACAAAGGAATCAAAGGGAAGTCATTGGAATATTATTAAATACTTTAATGTGATGTTGGTCGCATGACCATAAGCAACGTACCCCACTCTGGGCAATCATGGGAAATTTTAAACAAAAAGACAAATACGATTTTTGGCCCACTTTTTTTTTTTTTTTTTTTAAGTCCGAAGCTTGAGGGAGTACTGATATTGTCATGTGTGAAGGCACACTGTCGACACAGAACTGTCGCCACTCAGAAGGAACATTCAGTTCATCAGCAGGGATCGAGGGAGTCAAACAGACCCTTATCATTGCAGAGCTACTGTAAAAACGAACTTGTGTACCCACAAGGCAACTGGTTTAATGTGTATGGCTTCAAGTTGGCTCTGGCCCCACAGAGTTATCTTTATTGTGCATTCATACTTCCATACACTTTGGCATTACAAAAGGGGGAGAGAAAAAGTATTATGTAAAAAAAAAAAAATTTAATGCTATAAAGACAGCACGTTTGCTGTAAGCTTTGATTCTTCGTGTGAAGCCTTGTAGCAATCGGTGTGCTTGCTCTGACAGGTGTCCAGTTTGGGGTCAGAATTGGTGGTGTACGTGCGCGTCCTCTGGCACCGGCGAATCACCATCGCAGCACTGAGTAGTAGGGAGCTAGAGATGAGTGAGAAGCCACTGAGGAAGAACGTGGACATGTAGGAGCCTGTCTGGTCCACCAGCCATCCTGGCCACAGAAGAGACAGGAGAGATGACGTGAGCCACACAGTGCGTTTGTCATAGCTGTGTTATCGGGCACTAAAAATCCAACTTTGCCATTCAAATATAATGAAGGTATTCCTATGTGATGAATTCATCAATGACATTATTAGAACAGGGGTCTTCAAACTCGGTTCTGGGAACACAGCATGGGCCTGATTTACTAAGACCTTTAGCGGGTGCAAAACCATTTAGCACACGCAAAACCAATAACATGACCAGTGATTGACCATGGTATCTGTTTTGCACCAATCATTTGTCATGTTATTGGTTTTGCGTGTGCTAAAAGGTTTTGCACACGCTAATGGTCTTAGTAAATTAGGCCCCATGTGTACTGCTTTTTGTGTTTATATTTAGTAGAACTCTTATTAACTGATAGAGTCCGGCTGTAACATAAACCCCTGTACACAGTTCCACAGTTTCACTGCACTAGAGAGCCACTTGGTTAACATGACTGCATACTGCTCTGATGTGTGGACTGCAGGCTTCAACCTTCAGGGCGATATATACCCAGGGTGGGATATACCTCTTAACACCAATTCAGTGTAATGGCTTCCAAACAAGCCTCACACAAACCTCTGGCTGATTCAAAACATTATGTTATTCAATAAATTCAACAATTCGCTATTTCGGTTCTTGAAAGTGTGGAATGCATCTGAACTGGGAAGGTATGGTCAAAATTGATTCAAAATACAGAATATACTGTTAGTCTTATAGGAAATCATTTTATATAGACTATCTTTTAAACCTGGGCCTTTTCTTTAGTGTCTAAAACACACTGAGGTGAACAACTGCAACTACATTTGTCAATGACATCAGCATGCGTGTTGTGTAACCATTATTATTATCTCTTTCATGTAGCACAACCAGCAATACAAGTGGGAAAAACCCAAGGGTAATTGTGTGGTTGTACACAGAATGTGTGCTTGGTACTGTGTGTTAAATTAAAAACGTACCCACGGGTCAATATTCAAATGATTGCTTGATTTTTTCTGGAAAGCTCCGATCATTTCCAAGCTTCAAATACATAGGTTAGACGATAACAGCCAGGCGATATGTTAAAGGACATATGTTGAACGATAACTGCAAGGAGCACACGGCACCATCAAGGTGCTGGCTTATTGGTCACAGCACAGAGCACTGACCTCCGATTGGTGGACTGATGAGGTATGGTATGGCATGGAGGAAATAGGCCACTCCCAGGGCCGAGGAGAGGTAATCGTTTCCGACGACGTCTGACGTGACGACGGGTATCAGGGCCACGTAGGCCCCGTCGAAGTAGCCGTAGAGCACGGAGAAAGGCACGAGCAGCGGGAAACTGCGTAGCAGCGGGATGAACAGGCAGCACAGCCCCTCCATGCCCACCGCCACCATGTAGCACACGTTACGGTACTTTTTTAAACACCTGGAGGTGAGAGAGAAGGGGAGGGGCCATGTCGGTCCATTCAACTCTATTCGAATTCAATTTTATTTGTGTAGTCTTTTTTTCTTTCAACAGAGACACAATCACAAAGACACTTTATAGAAACAACGACACAAAATCTGACCTCAGTCTTCCACATTCACCAACAGCCTCCTTAGCCTATATTCTGACGCCAACCCCCTACTTTGTTTTGGTTCATTTAGTAATTGAAGACCCTGGTGCTAAAAGTACTGAAGTCACATTTTTAGACAATTCAAGTTGAGCATAGAAACATGTTGTATTTGTTTAGCTAAGTCCACCCTATAAATATTGTTAACAGAAAAGGTGCCTAAGCAATGCATAAAAACAGCAAAACTTTTAATGGCTGATTTTATGGATCAATGATATTTTCTGATTTAATTTTCTCAAAATAGACATTTTGTGATTTCAGTACTTTTAGCACCCTGGTCTTAAATTTCATTAAGTTCTTTCCTGTGATTTGGCTAACTAAAATAAATGAATACTTTTATACTTTTATTTTTCACCTCTTATGACTGGGTGGACTCTGCATCCAGTTGTGAAACCGCAATAACCGAACACTGAACTTAAAGAACACAAATGCTTCCTCTGCTTCAGAGGAGTGCATTCAATTTAATTTGAATGTCATTTAATAAAAGAAATGTAAAAAAAACAGTACTTGTGATATCGGGGGGAGTACCTTTGGTCGGTGAGCCAGCCGAAGGTGATGTTGCCCACAATGTCAATCACTCCGAGGATGGACATGAGGAAAGCGGCCTGCTGGTGATGCACGCCCACGCTGAGCGCGTAGGGCACCAGGTAGACGAACGGCACACTGCAGCCGTTGGCCAGGAACAGGAAGGAGGCGGCCAGCACGATGAAGTCCGGCATGAGCAGGAAGCTGTACTCCTGCAGGGACTGGAAGCAAAAGCAGCTGTGCTGCCGGTCCTTGCTGCTGACCAGGGCCGCCGCCGGCGCGCTTCCGTCTGCCGCCTTCTCCGTTTCCGCCATGGCGGGGGCGCTCTCCCCCTCGTCTTTAATTCCGACGGGCCTCAGCAGAGCCCCACAGACGCACAGGTTGGACACGAGCCCCCCCAGGATTAAAAGGGCTCCACGCCAGGAGTAGTGGTCTATTAGCAGCTGCACCACAGGGGCCAGGACGAAGGTCCCGATGCCACTGCCTGACATGGCGATTCCATATGCCAGCGCTTTCCTCTCGCTGAAATACGTCCCCACCATAGCAATGGCCGGGGTGTAACAAAGAGCAAACCCAACACCTGCAAAGAATGCATGAGGGACACCAGACAGTTACAGTATGTAGCGCGTCTCTTTAGTATACAGTTACAGTATGTAGCGCGTCTCTTTAGTATACAGTTACAGTATGTAGCGCATCTCTTTAGTATACAGTTACACTATGTAGCGCGTCTCTTTAGTATACAGTTACAGTATGTAGCGCATCTCTTTAGTATACAGTTACAGTATGTAGCGCGTCTCTTTAGTATACAGTTACAGTATGTAGCGCATCTCTTTAGTATACAGTTACAGTATGTAGCGCGTCTCTTTAGTATACAGTTACACTATGTAGCGCGTCTCTTTAGTATACAGTTACAGTATGTAGCGCATCTCTTTAGTATACAGTTACAGTATGTAGCGCGTTTCTTTAGAATACAGTTACAGTATGTAGCGCGTCTCTTTAGTATACAGTTACACTATGTAGCGCGTCTCTTTAGTATACAGTTACAGTATGTAGCGCGTCTCTTTAGAATACAGTTACAGTATGTAGCGCGTCTCTTTAGAATACAGGTACAGTATGTAGCGCGTCTCTTTAGAATACAGTTACAGTATGTAGCGCGTCTTTTTAGAATACAGGTACAGTATGTAGCGCGTCTCTTTAGAATACAGTTACAGTATGTAGCGCGTCTCTTTAGAATACAGTTACAGTATGTAGCGCGTCTCTTTAGAATACAGTTACAGTATGTAGCGCGTCTCTTTAGAATACAGGTACAGTATGTAGCGCGTCTCTTTAGAATACAGGTACAGTATGTAGCGCGTCTCTTTAGAATACAGTTACAGTATGTAGCGCGTCTCTTTAGAATACAGGTACAGTATGTAGCGCGTCTCTTTAGAATACAGTTACAGTATGTAGCGCGTCTCTTTAGAATACAGTTACAGTATGTAGCGCGTCTCTTTAGAATACAGTTACAGTATGTAGCGCGTCTCTTTAGAATACAGGTACAGTATGTAGCGCGTCTCTTTAGAATACAGTTACAGTATGTAGCGCGTCTCTTTAGAATACAGGTACAGTATGTAGCGCGTCTCTTTAGAATACAGTTACAGTATGTAGCGCGTCTCTTTAGAATACAGTTACAGTATGTAGCGCGTTTCCTTAGAATACAGTTACAGTATGTAGCGCGTCTCTTTAGAATACAGCTGCAGTATGTAGCACGTCTCTTTACAATACAGCTACAGTATGTAGCGCGTCTCTTTAGAATACAGTTACAGTATGTAGCGCGTCTCTTTAGAATACAGCAAAGGTAGAAATAGTCATGGTTCCTTTACGTTAAAATCTGAGTTAGAGTATTTTGAGTATTTTGGAACATATAGGTAAAATTCTGACATTCAAAATGGCGGTGGAGTGGGTTGCTTTGGTAAAGATAGAGGTAAAAAAAACTAAAAAAACAAACAGAAGAAGCAAGCAACCCTTGTTAAGCAAAGCTTTTTTTAGGCTCGCTGCTAGGAGAAGACCAGATTTATTGAAACATGTTGTTGCATACCACACTGATGCAGCTTCTGTTTGTTCATTGTGCATCTACATAGAGCACTAATCTTGCATTTTTCCCCCATTAGGCCTACCACCACCTAATAATGAAAAGCCGGCACACATAACACAGCTCACCTAGTCTGGGTTATTCTCTTTTACATTATAGTCCCTCAAAGTGGTACCAGCCGGAAATTCAGGCTGCGCCGTTTACAAGAGAGGAATCCAAGGTGTCGCAATACGACACGGCCTTTCTGTCATAATGACAGATGGCGAACGGGCCCGGGAGCTTTACCTGCCCTGTCTACACTGACAGCATATGCCTGAAATAAATGAGGCATCCATGCGTAAAAGTAAACATCTAAATGCAACCAAATGACAACCAATCCCCCTACCCAGCACCCTAAGGGTGAGCGGCGGGGCCGTGGGACTCACCAGTCATGGTCCCGAGCGTGAGGTAAAGGTACTCCAGACTTGTGGCGAAGGAGCTTAAGACGAGCCCGGTGGAGGCCAGGAAGCCCCCCAGGATCACAGCAATGCGGCAGGACAGCCGGTTCCCGATGAGGCTGCCAAGCGGAGCTGCCAGGACAACACACAGGAGTCAACTCAGCTATGCCTGGATAAGGACACCACTTCGGGCCTGCAGTTTACTACGGACGGCGGAGATGAACTTGTAAAAACGGTGCAAAAAAAAAGACCTTCATTCCTAAGATAGATTTTTCTTTATGAAAAACACCTCTCAAGGATCAATAGCATTTACGGAAAGGCAAAGTAAATCATGTCAGTTGCACAGTGACTCGATGCAAAGAACATTGAACCTCTAAAAGTCACATACATGTAAATGATGATAATGTGTCTCCTTTATTATTTTACTGATTTGAGATTTGGAAGTGCTTCCTTAACACTGTCCATTATCTGTCCTAATAAGAGCACTGGGAGTGCGGAGCTACAAGAGCTTTTTGTCCAAGACGACGGGCGTGTGCTCGAATCGCCCGCGGCGCACTACGTCCGCACCGCGTTTGAATAGATGACAGAGTTCATGAAGGATTATTGTCCGCTTGGTCATAAATGTTCATCCATGGTTAACTCATGGAAAAGAAATGGCTAAATCATTTCTGCATTGCTTGGCACTACGCAGCCAGTGTCTGCGAGTTGAGTTGTGTATTACATGATTACTGATCCCGGGAGTACAAGTGAAGGTGACTGAGTTCAGGCCATGGGAAACCCACGCTGTGGCACAGGCCTGTGCCCGCAAATTTAGCCCCGTCATGCCTGCTGCCACCTAAAGCACATACAGGGCGAGAAGGACATCGGCACGCTGACAAAGTGCAGCCGCCGCACGCGGCCGGCAGGCACATTTTTTTGTCTGCCGGACTGAGGATAAGGCTGTTAATAAGGCTGTTAATGCCGGACTGAGGATAAGGCTGTTAATGCATCATCCGGAGTTGCAGATACCGTCGGCAGATACCGGCTGAGGTAAAGTCCAGCGCGTTCCCCTTCGCTCACGCCGAGCGGCCTCTCCGCAACTCCTGGACAAAGCAAAGGAGGTCAACGCCAGAGGAGGTGTCACGTGACTCGTCACATAAGTTCTCCGTGTGGCTGATACTGCTTATCTCTGGGAAGTAGAAAAACAATACCGACAGTGTGGGGGTCACAGCATTTTGACGACCCCTCGAACTTACAAGATGTTCTCTGTGTGCGACCGACTCTCTGTTGGCATACTCCCTTGGAGAACTAGCGTTGCACAGGACAATTAAATACCCTGGTACAGGGACAACGTTTAGCCCTGACCCAGGGGGGAACACTATGTCTGCCTTCTTTTTTTTAAACCTTAAAATTTTCTTTAATTCATGAGAATAAGATGTGAAATTAACATTCTTTAGTATTTACCATCTCTAGTTATCTTCAGCGTGAATTAAATGTTATGCAGATGAAAATATGCATCCTTTGTGAAAAAAAAAGACATGTTTTATGTTGATGAAAAGATGAAACCCATGCCCTGAAGGAAATATGGCCCATGATGGAAATGTACCAGCTGAGAGACATTGGCATGTTCTTCACACAGACACTTTACACCATCAATACTTCAAATGCCTACATTCTTGAACTTGAAGATGCTTCAAGAATAAGCTAAGCAGCGGCACAATAACTTATTCACTGCAGATGATATGAAAATGGTAACGTAAGACAAGTTGTCCATTCACATCTTTGCATTTCTTTATGCTCTTTTATTGTCAACACTTGCCTCTGAAACAAACTTAGGGCAGTTGTCTCAGCATAAAGTTTTTGAATTGTTACCTTTCTTCAAGGCCACGACACCACCACTGAGCAACATAGCCATTTTATTTGTTTTGCATTACTAATTTGCAAGGGCCATGTGACAGAAAAAGTCAAAGAGGTACCTACTACCTTTACTTGTATCCTCTCTGAACTAAGCACTGCTTTGACTAAATTGAAAGACCTGTCGAGCGGTGTCAAGCCCTGGTCTTCACCAATTTGTCAGTCAATTTTAAATAACTAAGGCAATGCAAAGCATACACTGACTGCACCCAATACCTGCTTTGAAAGACAATTAAATGGGAAATGGGCCATTGAAGTGACCTCAGTGAGATACGAGCTGCGTGACGGCAGTGTAGTATAACGGTTAAGGAGTGGGCGGCAGTGTAGTATAACGGTAAAGGAACTGGACTTGTAACCGAAAGGTTGCAGGTTCGATTCCCAGGTAGGACACTGCCGTTGTACCCTTGAGCGAGGTACTTAACCTGAATTGCTTCAGTATATATCCAGCTGTATAAATGGATACATGTAATAAGAAGTTGTGTAAGTCGCTCTGGATAAGAGCATCTGCTAAATGCCTATAATGTAATGTGACCACACATCTGAAATAATAAGCAAGAATTTCATAAAATATACCTCATAAAAATGAGATTCAAACTACTCTGATCCATGTGATCTCAGCAGGGTGACCTCTGCCTGCAGGTTCACCTGTAGCCTGTCAGTCACATATGTGTATGTGCACAAGCCACACCGTATGAAAAAGGCCTTCGCAGAGACTCATCACAGGCGAGTGTTGAGATGGCACAGCAGAGCAAACACGTTCCCAGGCCAAGGGCAGGGTACCTGTAGAGGTGCAATTAACTGGGTGATTTCCCAAAAGGTCCCAACGCCGACCCCTCCCACAGCATGGCTGCAAATGTGCTTCACTTGAACCACAAGTGTGGGGCTCACTCATCTCCCCCTGTACTCTTTGAACTTTTAAATGAGGTAATTAATTATGAAAGCTTTCAGGAGCTGTGCTCTGAGCTATAACCTTTTATACCACTATTGAGAGTGAGCTGCATTCTGTAGAGCTTTGAAACAAATTAAATGTATGAAGGAATAAAAATGAATGGCAAAAAGACCTCAAAAAACGGGAGCAACAATGATGATATCATTATGAAAACGGTTACGCACACTTATTTAAACTTTGACATTGTTAACCTTTGCATCCACTTGATTCTGCAAAACACTCTGCGTACTGAATTTAACATGATGTAGTTCCTCATTTCCGAACATACCTCGGTGTGGTCGCCTCCAGAACTTGTGTCTCCACAAAATTCAGCTATACCTCAGTATGGCTGACAGTATTCTGCTGTCGTCACAGTAACAGTAACTTGGTAAGGTCTGTCAAACGCAGCCCGACTGTCAGTTTCCTTCAAGCAGATACACTGCTTAACAAGGCCGCCTCGTCCACCACACTGTAAGCCAATACTTTTTTATGTTTGTGCCAGTTAAAATCCCAATATACTGTATCCGTTTGCAAAAGACAGCATTTAAAAGCACAACACTGAACAAGACTCACCACACAGCATTGTTGTGCAGTCCACCAGAGAGTGGATCCATGCAGTCCGGGAATAGTCATGGCCAAAATGGATCTGAAACTCGACAAAGAAGATGGAGATGCACCTGCAAAGCAAGAGTTCAATCTTGAAATGGGTGTCAGACTCCATGTCATTCAAGATCAAAATTAAGATCAATATTTACATAGCGAGAAATATTTGATGCGTACTAGTTTAGCTCTTTACCACACTGCCGGCACTTTCCATTGCATACATATGCAGTATGCACTACACACACACACACACACACACACGCATGCATACACACACACACACACACACACACACACACACACACACACACACACACATGCATAAACACACACACCCGCACACAAGCACACACACAGATCATGTTCCTTGCTCATCTCCATTTCGAAAACATGAGTGATGTAATTGATCTTCTTTATTGAGACACTTCTCAGCATCAGTCTGT